>CM069457.1:21293382-21325444 GCA_035610835.1 Ophiura sarsii | reverse complement strand
ATGGATTTTTCTCATCTTTTCAGGATTTTAACTTTGTTAGTTGTACATGACATTGAAATGAAATTGGTCATGGTTTAAGTGGTTTTAATAAGGATCAAATCCATGCTGAAAGAGTCTTATTTTTAGATACACCCCGTACATAATGCGAGATTTGATCGGTAACCAATGTAAGTCACGAAGGACTGGAGAAATGTATATACTCGGCTTTTAAAAAAAGAATTTACATAATGTTAAAATATAATGAAATGAAATTTAACACCGTTTTCTGTCGTACTAAAACGAGGCCAACAAGAGTAGACTATACAATCTGCTTCAATTACTCTGATCAGTGACAGTCACTGCTCTGATGTTCTCATACGTTTGTTGTAATAGCACCATACCAAACAAAGTGAAAAGTTTAAAATCCCAAGGACATCAGGACATGTGCTGAATGCAAGGGTGACAGGCTCGCAGCCCGTAGTCTGGGGGTAGGGGTTTTGAATCTCCAGCGGCACACCCCGACGGTCGACCAAATCAAATCCAAGTAGCCCCCCCCCCCCCCCCCCACCCCCAACTTTGGATTCTGTGATCCGTTTCCTTTCCAAAAACGTATACTTTTATATACATTTGAGTCATAGTTCAATAATTATAGCAATCACAAAATGTAAAATTAACTTGAGTCCACCTTAAGATAAAGTATCATTTAAGGGGGCTGTGCACCTTCAGGTACAGCCTCCCTAAAACTGCCGTAACTTCTTTATTATTTATTAAATCTATATAAAAGTATACATTCTTTTGCAGAAAAGGGTTCAATGAATCCAAACATGATCATGAAATTGACCATTTTGGGAGAAAATGATAAAAAACACGTTTTTTGACCCATTTTAGGTTCTGCAAAGATAACTCAAAATATATTTTGTTACATTTTTTCTAACTAGTTTTATTATATTCCTCATACAATTCCCTAGGAAGCGTTTTTTTATTTTAAATTTTACTTTATTATTTTTTGAATTATCGACCAAAAAATGCCAAAAAATATGATTTTTACCAAAAAACGTGATTTTCACGATTTTGGAGGTTAAAAATCATGTTTTTTAGCACTTTTTGGTCTATAATTCAAAAAATAATAAAGTAAAATTTAAAAAAAAAGGATTCCTAGGGAATTGCATGAGGAATATAATAAAACTAGTACGACACAATTTGGCAAAATATATTTTGAGTTATCTTTGCAGAACCTAAAATGGGTCAAAAAACATGTTTTTTATAATTTTCTCCAAAATGGTGAATTTCATGATCATAGTTGGATTCATTGAACCCTTTCCTGCAAACAAATGTATACTTTTATTAAGATTAAATGAATAATGAAGAAGTTACGGCAGTTTTACGGAGGCTATGCGAAGGTGCACATCCCCCTTAAACACATACATTTTTTACCATAACAAGAAGAAAAAATTATCATATTGACAATCTATATACTAATTTTCGGAACATGGCTTTATTAGATAGTTCAATATAATTTTACACTCGCGTCCCTCCTCAACTGAAAAAGCGTGGTAATTGCGCCTCTAATACACGAGCTAATTAGATAGTTCAATGCCCGTTTTTTACCGTTTTCAGACATGCGCAGAAAGGATCACATGTGAAAATCCGAAATGTTGAATTTCTTTTACTCGGGTAGCTACTTTCGGACACAAATTGTGGTTTTCGGAATGAGTGATGACATATGGTCTTCACCCAAAATATTTTCTTCAGGGATATAGCTACATTTCTGTATATGCGGCTGTTTGTTATTCTTAAAGATCGCATAGTAACAAGCATTTATACGTCCGACAAATAAAAATATTTCACGACATTTTCTAAATGTAAACAAAAACTCATACACAGATCTTAAAGTGACACTTTCACATTAGTAACATAGATGAATGCGACGTTTGCTAACGATAAAGAAACTGGCAGTACCATGTCAACCGTTTCTATGTTGTGCTGCGCGACCGCGTTTAACATGGCGCACGCGGTTCGGCGCACACGTAATGACGCAGACAAAAAGTGTACGCGTTTGTGGCGCAAACCGTGCACATTGTAACGGAGCAGAGTGAAAGCAGGCAGTCCGTACACTCTTAGAAAAAGGATGCTTCAGGCTTCAGGGGTTCTTGGCTGTCCCGTATGGAACCCTTTATATCACCTTAAAAGGTTCAAAAAAGAACCATTTTAAGGTTCAAAATAGGCAAAATATGGGCAAACATTGGTCTTTCGAACCTCTAAAGGTTCTCTACAGAACCTTTTGGGGCCTTTAAAATCAAAGAACCTTTAAACCATTATACGGGACAGCCAAGAACCCCTCTGAAGCACCCTTTTTCTAATAGTGTACCCTAAAGCCACCTCCTCCTCTCCGCACTTCCCTTACTTGATAATCTGGATATAAGGGCACATGGGGCATCTGGATAAACGGAACGTGTGGTACATTATCATGATTATTATAGAGTGTCTGGATTATTCAGGGCATCCGTGGTATCTGGATTACGGGGTTCACTATAAAACGAGTCTCAAATTACCTGGATATACTATGCGCAGGTGGGCCACCTGTGATAACTGGATTTCAAGGGTGTACACTCAGGTAGTATCTCGGGAGGCTTTATAGAACACAGCAAACATGATAAAGGGACTACATATACTATACGTTAAGGCCCCACATGCCTATTGGAGGAATAATGTATTTAATGTAAATAGGTCAAACAAAACCCGGATGGCACACATTGTGCTCAAGTACAAGCGTGGAATGGTACAAGTGATCTTGATGATAGACTCCGCCGACCATAAAACTAAACGACCGACTATAAAACTATATCGCTCAGAACGTAGGCCTACTGAATTACCTGGATACAGTATGTGCATAATGGGCAGTGGCGACACTTGCACCAGCACCATATGTTAAAGGCATATTATGTGATCTTTTCCAGAGAGCGCCCTCTATTCGTGATTTTTTTTAGAGAGTAGATTTTCTTGCAGATTTACATTTCTGATCATAAATCGTACATATATTCCAAGTTACAGAGCGATACGATTCCTAATTACCTCAAAATCATGGTTTTAGAGTGAATTTAGACTAGAATAAAATAAGTTGTCGGATATCCGACAATTTATTTTCACTCTAAAACCATGATTTTGAAGTAATTAAGAATCGTATTGCTATCGCCCTGTAACTTGGAATGTATGTACGATTTATGATCAGAAATGTAAATCTGCAAGAAAATCTGCTTTCAATTTTTTTCGATGTTGAGGGCGTTCCATGGAAAGATCACATAATATACCTTTAAAGGAGTAAAACGGGGTGGCAGGGCAATAAAAGAATCGGGGGAGACATTTAAAAGCTAATTTTATGTAACTTTCAATTTTGACATTAAAATTCAACTTTTTATTATTTGGGGTACAAAATAGGTAGAGACATGCGCTGACAGGAGTATAACTGGGGGTATTAAGAACACGTTGATGGAGTAGGCCTACTCGAATTAAGATCTTGGGTATCTGTATTATTTAAGAGCACATTGGGCCTAGGCTCATGGTGTATTAAGGGCACCATGTCACTTACATTATATCAAGGGCACCTTAGTACCTGAATTATTTAAGGACATACTCTTGATTGATATTTATATAAACATTTATAACGCTTTGATATTACTGACCTCTGCCTATTGTGACTTTTACTGTCCGCTATCTTCGGCACCCGCGTTTAATTTACTTGACTATGATAAAGTAAGGGACAACGGGTACCTGCATTTCAGGTCTCATGGGAGGCCTACATAGGTATCTGGAAACACAAACGTAGGCCTACCTAGATTAAGGCAATGTATAACATGGATTATCAAAAGCACCTGCGATATTCGGATTATTTAGGGCCCCGTCTGGATTATGTATAGGACATGTTCTTGATATTATTGTATCAAATTTTCTTACGCTTTGTTTACTTATTCCCCGTAAAATTTTCTAGCGGGTCCAGCGCAAAGCGCTGGTGCCCGCTAGTATATTACAAATATCGGATAAGGTGTTTTTTAGGTCCCAGATACGGGTATTTATTACAAGTACCCCAGTGTAAGTGGTCACTCAGAGCCCGTAGGCAAAATTTTATTTTCACTGTATTAATGTGTAATTTGAGATTAATAAATATCATACATCAGCATTATTATTGTCTGTGTTTTTATCTGTAATTCAATTCTTGGGAAGTATTTTAAGGCATGTAAGGGGAATATCTTGTCTTTAGCTGTTCCTGAAAAATAATGTTTTCTTTCTTTATCTGCCTCGTAATCTGCTATCAATTGTAACTCTCCATGGCAGCATAAACAAATCTTCATCAACGGGCGTATCAAGACCATACACATTTTTCAACATACCAAATGTATTTGGGAGTTGTGTTAGCTTTCTTGATAAACTGCTGGTAAATTGTATAGACTTTGTAGTTTCTATTGGATAAAATTTATCGTCAAAAGTATACCGATGATTCCATCATGATTTGTTATGACAGTTCCATTATCATTATACAAGTAGTCATTTTCCTTTTCTTACGGCATTTATCGGGAATCGCTTGAATAATACCAATACCACTTCATATAAACACTTCAAAAGAAGTAAGTTCCCCTTTAGGGGTTCCCTTATATTTCCAAAACAATACATTGGAATGAAATGGGGTTTTCAGTCAAATGATTATGGGCTTCATACCAATACTTGACCAATATTTCAAATCAACAGGTTCTGTCATGCTCGAGTGAGCACGTATTGAATGACAGAATGTCCCATTTCAAAAGTTGCTAACATTCTGGTACAACAAGAGTTGGACTTCCATATCGAGTAGCGCGCCTCATCAACACTGAGAAATCGATGTCGTCAATTGATACACCAACGTGGGGGATACACACACTATACAAAACATTATTTTAACAACTTTTGAAATGGGACAAATTCTGTCATTCAATTCAATACAAGCTCACTCAAGCCTGACAGAACCTGTTGATTTGAAATGTTGGTCAAGTATTGGTATGAACCTCATAAAAATTTGACAAACCCATTTTAACCCTATGTATATTTTTGAAAATATAAGGGAAACCCTAAAGGGGAACTTACTTATTTTGAAGTGTTTAATTCAAGTTAACACACTTCGTTATGCCCACCCAATGATGAAAGGGACGAATACAATTGTCAAATAGGTCACCGATTTTAACAATACCGGCCTGATAAAATTGTTGGTAGAATACAGATTTATTATTTATCAAAACTTGACTATTGTTCCAAATCACCTGATTGCTCATTTCCTCAACAGGGTCTGGTTCACCATGTTTTGAGTTTAATTCTGCATAGGCATTAAGCAGTCAGCTGTAGAACGGGACCCCGTTTCAATTGAGGGCGCTCTAAAACGACGGGTGTACGTAACCAAGGTACCCGTCAATTTGCGCAATGATGTAATTTTCCCCTTTTACACCCAATTATCTGCATAAAAAGTAATTAATTCTGCATAGGCATTAAGAATGCTAATATAAAATTGCGGTATGTGATTACTCAATTTCTTAGTGTCAAAACCCCGGGGGGGGGGGGGGGGGTACTCGGATTTGGTTTGGTCGGGGGGGGGGGGGGGGGGTACTCGGATTTGGTTTGGTCGGGGGTGTGCCGCTGGAGATTCAAAACACATACCCATTTAAAAAAAAAAATCGGTACCCATTTTTAGGGGTTTGCTTCATTTTAGACCAAATTATCGGGAAAATAGACCTATTTTCTGTAATTCTGCGTAGGCATTAAGAATACAAATATAAAATTGCGGTATGTGATTACTCAATTTCTTAAGTGTCAAGGTCAAAACTACATTTCAATATCAATTCCATGCCACCACATCCTGTTAAATAGTAATTTAAAATCTTCTTCCAACCAGCTTGATTATCAGTAAAGTATCTTTTTAACTACATCGAGCTGCTGTGTCTTAATTCTAGAATAATGTCCACCATCAAGGTACCAGAGTCGGCTATTTGAAATGTCCATCATAACCTATCCATTTGATATTCATACCATGAACTATATATGGGATTACGCTTCATTTGACGTATTGTTCGTGACGTCATCAATTTTTATGAAAAAGAGCAAAATTTACCTTAAAAATCGTATTTCTCTACTTGGGCAATTCTGATTATTTTCTAGTTTTAAGGAGTTAAATAACAAGTTAATACACGACACACAGGATCCAGTTGTTGTTTTATTTAAATTCAAACCCATATTATTTATTTTATCCATTTTTTCCCAAAACTGATTATTTTACCAAATTTGTTTACACATTTGACTACAGGAAAACGCCACCACCTATCAGCATACTTTAAACATTGATGTGTAGCTTGGAACATTCCTAACAACCACTTTTAAAGCATTTTTCTATGCCACTGCTCTCTTTTAAAGAAAAATTGAGGGCTTCTTTTGTCATGAATTGGGCCCGGAATTGGGAAGGCTAGAAAGAAATCAGCTGAGCAGTGAAATGTCATCAACTTTTATCGCCTATCTTAGCCAGCCAACTAATGTAAACTGCTCACAAAAAAGTATCGTAACACTTAGAAATGATCCAATATATAACGGCTCGAAAGGGTATGCATTAATCGAAGCAAATAACCAAGTGCATAATTTTGTTCTGCGTATTTTGACACCTCGATCGATGAGATACGATGTTGCAGAGCGGAGTTATTGTCATTTCAATGGTCGTGGGTCCAGTTTCAAAAGTGACAATCACCCTATAGAAAGAGGTTTGCATTACTGTTTAGAATGATCAGATTCGTGATTTTCAATAGGGATGAGTGTCACCTTGGAAACTGGACCCACGATCATTGAAATGACAATAACTCCGCTCCGCAACATCGTATCTCAACGATTGAGCTGTCAAAATACGCAGAACAAAATTATGCACTTGGTTATTTGCTTCGATTAATGCATACCCTTTCGAGCCGTTATATATTGGATCATTTCTAAGTGTTACGATACTTTTTGTGAGCAGTTTACATGCTTGTGGAGTGGAGGGGCATGAGAAGAGCATAAATCCCCTCAAATTGTCAATAGCGACAATAGCACAAAAGAGCACTGGTGTGTGCGATAGTGCGAGCAGTAAGGCCATCGTTTTAGGAGCATAATAATCGCGCTATGGGTATTTTACGCGATGGCGACAATCAATAGCGTCAGTAGCACAGAAGAGCACGGGCGTATGTGATAGTGCGAGCAGTAAGGCGATAGCGACAATAGCAAAGTAGAGCACAGTGCACAGGCGTGTGCGATAGTGCGAGCATTAAAGCAATCGCATTATGATCATATGATTGCGCTATTTTACGCGATAGCGACATTCAATAGCGTCAGTAGCACAGAAGAGCACGGGCGTATGTGATAGTGCGAGCAGTAAGGCGATAGCGACAATAGCAAAGTAGAGCACAGGCGTGTGCGATAGTGCGAGCATTAAAGCAATCGCATTATGATCATATGATTGCGCTATTTTACGCGATAGCGACAATCAATAGCGTCAGTAGTACAGAAGAACACGGGTTTGTGCGATAGTGCGAGCAGTATATATATAGCGATTATAGCACAGAAGAGCACGGGCGTATGTGATAGTGCGAAGCAATTAAGAGCACTATATTCGCGCTATTTTACGCGAGCACATTGTCACTTGCTATACAATAGCACAACAGAGTACAGGTGTGTACGATCGCGCGATTGTGTGCATCTTTCTGCTGCAAGCATAGTGACAAAGCACATTCACATGTGCTATTCGCGCTATTATGCGATGTTCCTTTCAACAATGTTAGTGCGCTATTCGCGCTATTGTGCGAATGGTTATTATACTTCATTCATCTATGAGACATGCCAAGGATGTGCTATTCGCGCTATTGTGCGATGTTCCTTTTAACAATGTTAGTAGTGCGCTATTCGCGCTATTGTGCGAATGATTATTATACTTCATTCATCTATGAGACATGCCAAGGATGTGCTATTCGCGCTATTGTGCGATGTTCCGTTCAGGAATGTTAGTAGTGAGCATTTGGTGTGTGTTACTTGCGCGATTTTGCGTTATTCGCGCTATTGTGCGATGTTCCTTTCAACAATGTTAGTAGTACGCTATTGTGCGAATGATTATTATACTTCATTCATCTATCAGACATGCCAAGGATGTGCTATTCGCGCTATGGTGCGATGTTCCTTTCAACAATGTTAGTAGTCCGCTATTCGCGCTATTGTGCGAATGAGTATTATACTTCATTTATCAATGAGACATGACAAGGATGTGCTATTCGCGCTATTGTGCGATGTTACTTTCAACAATGTTAGTAGTGCGCTATTCGCGCTATTGTGCGAATGATTATTATACTTCATTCATCTATGAGACATGCAAAGGATGTGCTATTCGCGCTATTGTGCGATGTTCCTTTCAACAATGTCAGTAGTGAGCATTTGGTGTGTTACTCGCGCGATTTTGCGTTTTAGCTCCAATCATGATAAAAGAGCGGTCGAAGATGCCCGTGGCCCAAAGATGCCCAATGGTGGGGCGTTCTTTAAAAGCGGTCCTAGGTGCACTATACCCTGTTGTGCGTAACCGCCCTGAGCGGAGCATGTTTATACAGGGTGTATCAAAAAAACCGCAACACTTTTTGTCGCAAGTTCTCCGATTATGGCAAATCACAAATCACTCTGAAATTTATATATTCTGTTAGGTGTACTTATTGGCTATCACATAGTCAAATTACAGCGACATCGATTATTGATTCGCTGAGATATCAACGATACACGTAGACAAGTGCAAAACACGTTTTACATCGTTTATCCTGTATGCCTGATTTTCTTGTCAGGTGAATATTAGCAAGACACTTTAATAACTCATTGTACTTAAATAGTTGGAATCAAACCCATAATTCTGAGAAGAAAATGATATGTTAAAGGTATCAAATGTCTGGCTATTACAGTTGCATATCAATATTAAATAAATCTGGCAATAAATTAGTTGATAGTTAATGACACAATTTGAAAATCCATATTACAAAGTCTGTTTGCAAATCCTCTCTCTTTTTCTCTCGTTAATGTCATAAATAAAACAGTATGGCACATATTCAAAAAATAAACAAATAGAATAGTCCAGTGAAGGTAGTAATTGTCTTATATGAATCAGTCATTGTTAGTCTGTTGTGAACGGGAATGGGACATTATAGTGCTGCTCGACCCTCAAAATGCTGTCCTTGTTTTAAGATGCATCAATTATGAACTTTAATTTATGAAAGAACGTACCATAGACATTATGTGGCGATCATAGCAATCGGTGCTTCAGAACTTTAAAAGGGTGATTGACGTATTCAAATGCTCGAATGATTATCAGATTACACGATTCAATGATTTTATGTACCACCTTACTCAAACAAAGGAAATTAAGATAAACCATGCTAGACATTAAAGTTACATAGTTATTAAACTGTTAACCCATAACACTAATCGGACAGGAAAATCCAAGTTTTTAGAACGAACAATGTAAAACGTGTTTTGCACTTCTCTACTTATACCTTTAATATCTCAGCGAATAAATAATCGATATCGTTGTAATTTAACTATGTGATAGCCAATAAGTAGACCTAACAGAATATATAAGATTTATAGTGATTTGTCTTTTACTGTGACCGTACAGCTCTCGACAAAAAGTGTTGCGTTCTTTTTGATACACGCTGTATAGAGCCCCGCAGGGTTCCGAAAGATACAATAATCGAAGTCACAATGAATGCTATCTTCATCAGTAGATGACATGCCGGTGCATTTGTTTTGTGATTTGTTAATGGTTTAAATGTGTTGTGTCAAAAATAAGCGTCCAACAAAATTATGATAAAAGAGCGGTCGAGGATGCCCGTGGCCTAAATATGCCCGTGGCCTAAATATGCCCGTGGCCTAAATATGCCCGTGGCCCAAAGATGCCCAATGGTGGGGCGTTCTTTAAAAGCGGTCCTAGGTGCAGTGGACCCTGTTGTGCGTAACCGTCCAGAGCGGAGCATGTTTATATAGAGCCCCGCAGGGTTCCTGAAGATACACTAATCAAAGTAACAATGAATGCTATCTTCATCTGTAGATGACACGCCGGTGCATTTGCAAGTTTTGTGATTTTATAATGGTTTAAATGTGTTGTGTCAAAAATAAGCGTCCAACAAAATTATGATAAAAGAGCGGTCGAGGATGCCCGTGGCCTAAATATGCCCGTGGCCCAAAGATGCCCAATGGTGGGGCGCTCTTTAAAAGCGATCCTAGGGGCACCTGTTAGGCTGTTGTGTGTAAGGGATCACGTCAAAACTCGACCGCCCGGCAACTGCCGGTTACGGCCGGTTCCGTTCGGTTCTCACAAAACGTGTCGTCTGTTATAATATACACACATAATGAGGTCAAATAGTAACACTCTGGTGAACACGACCGGTTGAAAGTGTCTCGTCACACACGTGAGCAATAACATCTGAAGTAATGGGCTCTTTTAAGACTTAAAAGTCTCAGTTAAACAACCAGTACAATACAGCTATTGATTTTCGCTGGGGTTGGCTTTTTCAATCTGTTTATAGCTCAATTACCTTTTTAAAATCAATACCGAAAGTCTATGAATGTTTTTTTTGTTATAGAACGATTATAGAGAGAGCTATTATGACCGCAAAGTAACAGATTGATAGTGTAAATTGGTCAGATTACAGCATTAGGTCAACCGGCGGTTGTTCAGTGTTGCATGCGCGAATATTCATATACCAGTAAAACATTTGACCTGAAAGAACCGGGCGGAACCGCCCGTAACCGGCAGTCAACGGGCGGTCGAGTTTTGACGTCTCCCCTAACCGCCCAGAGCGGAGCATGTTTATATGGAGCCCCGCAGGGTTCCGGAAGATACACTAATCAAAGTCACAATGAATGCTATCTTCATCAGTAGATGACACGCCGGTGCATTTGCAAGTTTTGTGATTTTATAATGGTTTAAATGTGTTGTGTTAAAAATAAGCGTCCAACAAAATTATGATAAAAGAGCGGTCGAGGATGCTCGTGGCCTATCTATGCCCGTGGCCCAAAGATGCCCAATGGTGGGGCGTTCTTTAAAAGCGGTCCTTGGTGCAGTGGACCCTGTTGTGCGTAACCGCTCAGAGCGGAGCTTGTTTATATAGAGCCCCGCAGGGTTCCGGAAGATACACTAATCAAAGTCACAATGAATGCTATCTTCATCAGTAGATTTGCCACTGCACTTTTTTCAAAAAATGAACACTCAGGAAATAAACTGATTTTGTCCGAACCTGATAAGCATTTTAGGTGACAATGACATTCTGTGGACATAATATTCATAAAATCTTGAAAATGTCCGACTTCCCCATCTGTTCACGCTTTTTGGAGTTAATCAGACGGTGGTGGACATGTCTGACAATTACTTGGTGAATTTCAAGATGTTACTAACACACCGTTTGATAATATCAAGTGACAGGTTTGGCATAATAGATTATGGGTCGTTCTTTAAACTCCCCCAATCAAACTATTGAGCCCTCTAAAATACATGATACACTGCAAAAAGGTTGCTTTAAATACGTTGCTAAAAGTACTTTTATCATCCGTTGGTTGACGTGTTGATTAAAATTCATTCAATATATGTCGGAAAGTTAGGCGTTGTATAAAAGTAAAAAATCCCCAGCGTTGAGCAATTCGTCGAAAACAATGTCCTTAAAATGTTGGTGGAAACTGTTTCTGTTGCTTAAATATGTTGCGTAAAAATATTCCACTTTGGCAACTGTTGCATGAGCATTGAGGACAATCACGCAACAGTTGATGCAAGTTACGCACATGTGAATTTTAGGCAACTGTTGTCCAAAAAAGCCAATTTCGTGAGCTGTTGCATACTTGAACAACTGTTGAGTGAATATAATTGCCTAACTTTAGAGTAACTAGAATTGTTCAACAGTTGGTGAAAACATGTTCAACAACTCCCCCATACCTTAAGTACAGTAACAAAGCGTTGTTGATTTGAGATAAACCCACACTTCATATGCAAATAAATAGGATCACGAACCTTATTTGGAAACCATGCATCGATGCAAAATTGTAAACAAACAACAAATGTTCGCAAAATGTGTTCATTCTTATAAATGCATTTCGCCATGCGATCCTTAAAGTTAGCAAACAGCTTTATATACCAAAATGTAGCTATATCCCTGAGGAAAATATTTTTGGCGAGGGCCATATGTCACGGACCATTCCTAAAGCCACAATTTTAGCCGAAACGGTCGCTACCCAGCACAAGAGAATTGCCATTTTGTATCATCGCGCGGTGAAATGACAACCCTCAGATCTATTTGGACCGTACCACTATTGAAATGGAGGGGTGTGTCTAATTTGATACAAATATTCTGTAAACATATCAAAATGTGTTATGTAAATTAAACGCATTCTTGATTTAATATTTCTCTGAATGTTAAAGGTGGTGTGTGAATAAAATGCCATTTACAAAATATTTAAAATTCCACAATTACTTGCGCAATAATTTGTCTTCTCTGATGTTTACCTTTTGTAACCCATCCCATTCAGAAGTTCCCTCGCCCATTTACAGGGAACGGACGATGTCCAAATAAGGGCCTAATTATAAATAAAACGTAAACATTTTGTTCCGTTTTTTAAAGAGCAGCTATTTTTTTTGGTCAAATTAAGCCTATTAAACCACGTTTTTTACTTGTTTTCATCAATTTTCTAAAACGCTATTCACATATGAATGATGTAAATATGTTTGGTCGTTGTTGAACGGGGTTCAACAAGGTTTTCGTCGTTGTTTATCTTGAATCGACAACGGTAAGACGGGTTTATTTTAGCTGCCCGGCCCTCGCAAAATAAACCCGTCTTACCGTTGTCGATTCAAGATAAACAACTCCGAAACCTTATTGAACCCCTAATTATCCAACGAACGGTGTTGGGCAAATTTTACTTAACAGTTGAGCGGTTGCATACTTGAACAACGTTGTGTAAAATGTTGAGTAAATATTTAAGCAATCTTTTTGCAGCGCAGGACCACAATTAGATTTATTCTGACAAATAGTTTAAAATTGCCATCCTTGTTTGACATATAATTGTTTATGAATATCATTTCAACGGTGTTATAGCGATGAATATGGAATAGTCGATTTTTATAGCCAAAAATACACGACATGGACATATACTGAATAGTTCATATCACATAAATATGTTTATGTATTATATAATATGGACTATTTATACTTCATACTCAGATAGCAAGACTACGTTTGGCAAACGTTCACAATGAGATTGGATCAAGACTATTCTTTTCTCATGTCTGAAGGCTGACAGCAAAATTGTTAACTTTATTTGTTGGGAGTGGCTGTTTTTAATAATAATTCAACCAGCATGCTTATATAGGCTTTTTTTTTGGGGGGGGGGGGGGCGAAGCCACCCTTTTATAGCATGAGATTGCAAAAACTTACACATTTTGGTCGTTCTAGACATAAGTGGGGGTCGCCATGTTTGTAGTCTTTGTAAATTACATGTACCTATAACAGTGAATATTTTGATTCTGCACTCGACAGAGTCCAACTTTGTTTCCACTATGTCATTTTGGATTACTTCTAATTGTAAAACAGTTCAAAAAAGACGAAAACTCTAGTGCAAGCAATCGTAATTGGCACAGAGAGACTGTAAAGACATGTCGGGTTGGTTTGGTGGGGGTTGTGTAGGGGTTGGATGGTGGTGGGGGTGGGGGTTTGGTAGTGGTTGGGTTGGTTGATGTTTGGGGGGAGGGGGAGGGGTCGGTGGGATAGTCCCCGGGGATAGTCAGTGGCAAGCAGAATTTAATAGCGAGTAGGACTACTGATATTTGACCATTATTCGCGGGCGTTGATTGAGTTAAATGTCGAGTTGGGTGGGGGTCTGGTGGTGGTGGTGGGGTGGGGGTGGTTGGGTGGGTGGGTGGGTGGGTGGGTGGTTGGGTGGTTGGGTGAGTGGGTGGGTTGGGTGGGGTGGGGTGTAGGTAGGTGTGATATTCAGTTGCAGGCAGAATTTAATAGCGAGTAGGCCTACTGGTGTTTCACCATTATTTTTAATTACAAGCTCATCGCAGTTAAGTCGCGGGCGCTGATTGCGTTAAATGTTTCGCGTAATTCAATGCTCTGATTTTACATTGATTTTGCTGGTCAGCACGGGCATCTAAATTCACTGATGAAGACGCGTCATGTTGAATATGGGCCTAATACAAAAGTGTAAGTCTACGCGAAACTTTTTTTAATTTTTTTTTTTAAGTCCGTTCCGAAGAAATCCGTCTGATAACAACGGAACGCTTAAAAAAAAAAGTTGGTTTGGTTAAGAGAGTAGAACAATTTAAAGTGAAATAAATTGAAGAAAAAAAGAAAAAAAATTGAAAATAAAATTTTGAATTTTCGTTTATTTTCGTAGGGGTGTTCTGTCAGTGTTTTGGTATGATCAACTTGCACAAAAACCGTGTGATTTTTTTTAAAATTCAAGTTCTGATTCACAACTCTCCCCTCGCTTAACAATAGGCCTAACTTAAAATGAAATTGCCTCTAAGCCGACGCTTGCATCGGTCCGGCACCGGTGACGATCGCCCTACCCCCCCCCCCCCCCCTTCACGCTAACATTGCCTCTAAGTCTGATGTGCGTATGTAATGTCCTCCGCCAGCCAATTTATTACCCATACCTGATACCTAGTAAACATTATTTCCTCTACGGCCAGAGATGCGCATCCGTTCACCGCCAGTGCCCCCATCCCCCCCCCCCCCCCCTCCGCCTCCGACCACCCCCCTATAACACGCCACATCAGATTTCCACCGCACACCGTCGACATTACCTATATATACCTTAAGCAACGTTCATCAGGATACGTCAAAACACCGCCAAATCCCTCCCTTCCTAGGCAATGTCTTGCTAGATGTCCCGTAACTGATGTGCACATGCTCATATCAATTAAAATGTGTTGTCGTACATGTCGTAGTACACGGTTTATTCCGTATGGGACGCCTAGCAAGATATAGCCCCTTCCTAGTTGGCTGGCGCGGCATCGATTGTGAAGGTCTTTCTAATTGACAAACACAAAAATTCAGATTTTTTGTTTAAAAATAGAACATACCATTGTTCAGCAGGAGATAATGAGTTTTCAAGATGTGTTGCTTATACAACATCATGCCGCGTGGCGAAAATGTTTTAAGTGATTTTTTCCTTATTTTTAAACTTTTTTACGATACAATAATCATAGAATACTCGAATGTGAATTAAAAGTACACTTAATTTAGTCCAACATGAAACTATCTCTTGTTATTAGATAGTTTACCCTGAATTTTCCCTGAAAGTATTAACTATTATCAGATGGAAGTATTAACTATTATCACTGGGCTGTATTAACGATTAGCACACCAAAGTATTAACTATTATCACAGGGCTGTATTAACGATTAGCACACCAAAACCTTATTAGATAGTTTACCCTGAATTTTCCCTGAAAGTATTAACTATTATCAGATGGAAGTATTAACTATTATCACTGGGCTGTATTAACGATTAGCACACCAAAGTATTAACTATTATCACAGGGCTGTATTAACGATTAGCACACCAAAACCTTAAAACAGTGAATATTTTGATTCTGCACTCGACAGAGTCCAACTTTGTACAATAATCATAGAATACTCGAATGTGAATTAAAAGTACACTTAATTTAGTCCAACATGAAACTATCTCTTGTTCTATGCAGTTTATTTCAACAGTACCCGCAGTCTGTACTGGAGTCAAAGCTATATTTGTTTAGTTGATTAGAGATGTGCTACTCCCAACAGAGAGACATAATAGCTTATCTTGTTTGACCAAGGTCATATATACCTAGATGTTAGCTCTGTACTCCCCCCTCCCCCTCCATGCACACAAATCAACTTTATTGGTTTCCTGTACTATTTTTAGACTGCGGTGTTTTGATTCTTTTTTGGTTTGAATTATAGAAAATACATACACACTTTTTCCCTGGGATTTTGGTATGAAACAGATATTTGGTTACAAAACATGCGTCTTTCTCTTGGATCGCCCCCATTCCATTTCAATGGAATTGTTATTAAGCCTGGCCCGAGCAATTTGCTTGAGTCTGTTCCCTTCAGGACCCAAGCGTGTGTCTGTACGGACCGACCGTGTAAACAAACAAACAACCAAACAAACAAACAAACAGTAATAACACCATTGATAAGAGATGTCAGATATCATGTATAAGCCTATAGTTTAATAACATGTTCAAAAAATTACAGATTCACTACTGAACGGGAATATTGTATGTAGCTCTGCTGCATCGCCTAGAATTCCCATTACAAGTTACCGGTTCACTACCGGGAGGAAGTGATGTATGTAGCTCTGCTGCATCGCCCAGAATTCACATTATTTTGCCTACCGCGTGTTGCTATACAAAAATGCTCAATATATAATAAAAACTTGACACAAATAAAATACCCAACATATGGCTATATTTAAAATTAAGCAACAGTTGCTATACAAAAATGCTCAATATAATATACACATGGAAAAAAGTATCGCACCACTTTTTTGTTGTTGAAAAGTGCAAATGTGGCCTCGAATTTTGCCACCATGGTGTGATATTAAGGATCATTTGCTTGCGTAAGCTGTCCTACAAAATGCTATGCAATAAAAGGGCCACATTTTAGTTTGTGACTTAATCGATGTAATGTTTTTCAAGGCCAAGGGGAAAATGCATGCTTTTGTCCAAAAACATGCATAAAACAAGTTTGGGTATAACTCGATATTGAATAGACTTTAAAAACTTAAAATAGTCATTATATTAGTTCTGTATTTGGTGCAAGAAATGTTCCATTTAGACATTATAGGCTACAATGCAGTGAATGAGTCCAAACATGCCATTTTTTTGTTGCTCATAAATTCAGTATATACGATGAGGTCACCGTTGATTTTTGTATTATTATTTGACCTCGGTCAACACTTCCGCAATATTGTTTTTGTCATTTGAACTTATTTAAAATTTGACTTATTTTGACCTTTGACCCCATAACCGTTGGGTGTACGAAAAAGGGTGTTTTTTCATATTTGAGGATAATCGGGCAACTTTTGAAATTTGACCCCAGATGACCTTTGACCTTGGAAGGCTGGAATGTGTTACCAGGGATTACAACTATAGAGATTAATCATTGGGCCTCTCAATATCGCGTTATATCCAAACTTGTTTTATGCATTTTCCCATTGGCCTTGAAAAACATTACATCGATTACGTCACAAACTCAAATGTGGCCCTTTTATTGCATAACATTTTGCTGGACAGTTTTCGCAAACAAATGATCCTTAATATCACACCATGGTGGCAAAATTCGAGGCCACATTTGCACTTTTCAATAAGTGGTGCGATACTTTTTTCCATGTGTATATAATGAATACAATTCACAAATCAAGCAACAGTCACAAAATGCCCAACAAATGGTTAATTAATAATACCCAACTGTTGTGTAATTAAAATTGTGCAACTGCTGAGTAACTGGAATTGTTCAACTGTTGGTGAAAACATGTTACCCAACGGTGTTGGGTAAATTTTACGCAACTGTTAAGCGGTTGCATACTTCAACAACGTTGTGTAAAATGTTGAGTAAATATTTAAGCAACCTTTTTGCAGTGTAGGTCGTTCTTTAAAAGCCCCGTCAAAAAACCCCTCCAAACTGTTGATATCCAATCCCACAATGCAACAAATGATAGGTCGTTCTTTAAAAGCCCCCTGTAAAATGACACCGTCCATTCAAATTGTTGAGGCGTGCAACAAATAATAGGTCGTTCTTTAAAAACCTCATGTAAAATGACACCGCCCCTTTTTATCATATATCTATTGTTGTTTCTATATACTTGTAAGTGAAAATTAAATACCTCAAGATGCCCAATGATGTTTTTTTTTAAAAGCGGTCCGAAAATATTCCAATTTCGATTCAATGAGAGTTAAGATGGAGACATCGATAATGTTCAAATGTGTTGTGTCAAAAATAAGCGTCCAACAAAATTATGTGCTCTATAAACAAGAGCTCAAGGGGTAAGTTTCCCAAACACACTGCTGTAAAGCCTGCCCTCTATATAGCCGACTTTGGTACACTTCAGGCCCCATTTTTGTAACTAGCATTTAACTCAGACCTTTTTATCTTATCTGGACCATTCCAAATACAGGGTGTCTCAGAAAAAATTACAACGCACCTTTAGAGGATTGTAACTTTCTGAATAAGTGTCAGAATAATACAACTCAATCAACAAAATAAAGGCAAAATAGTTTGCTATACTTTAAAGAAAACCGGATGCGATTCAGTGTTTCTAGAGAAATGAGCAATTACGTAACATTAGTCTGGAAACACTTCCATCCAAGTTTGCTCATATTGAGTGATTTAGACAGCACATATATACATGAAATCAATACTTCTCTACAAAATGACATGGATTAACGTGTTTTTATGGTTCTAGATGTTAATTTACACCAAATAATATGCCAGATGAGACCACATCAGAAGTTTAAACCAGAAGTTTAACACAAAATATAAAATAAAAGTTGTCTAGATTATTTTCATCATATTTTATACTTAAGGACAGTAAAATTTAAAATTTGTAGGATAAGTTCAATCTTTTTAAAACAATTGGAAACAAAATTATAGTAATTCAGTAAATATGAACATTGTCGTTATTAAACCAAGTTCAAGATCTAATAACATCGCGCATACAACGTTTCAAGTTTCTAGTCTTCACATTTGCAACTTGAAGGCTGAAATCATGTATATTATAAAATTCTCTCCAATTTTGCGCATGATGGTCAAATTATTAGTATCGCAATTGAAAACAAAATAAATGTTTTGTTTACATTAAAAAGAGTATGGTCATATCTCTCTCCTTACAATGAGCTGTATTTTTTTTGGTTTTCTGGGTGTTATGAGTCAAAATGAGTGTTATGATCGATTATTCAGTATTCTTAGATCACAAATTGAAATTTGTTATCATAGTATTAAACAGTGCTGGCTAATTGACCATTAATGAGTAAGTAACCAGCCGCGCAAGTGAAAATCTGTCAAAATATGCAAACTTGGATGGAAGTGTTCCGTGACTACTCTTACGTAATCACAGATATCTTCATAATTACTTAACAAAATTAAACGCTGTTTTCTTCCAATTGTAGAAAACTAATTTGGCCTCATTTTACCGTATGAATTGTAAAATTTAGATACTTAATTAGGAAGTTATAATCGCCTAATGGTGCGTTGTAATTTATTTTGAGACACCCTGTATACTGGTGAACGATAGAATTGACCTTCTTTTGTATTGCACTAGGTGTGGTAACCATGCTTGTGATGTAAAATAATTTAGAAAGACCAATAACTTTTGCAATGAGTATCATACCAATACCTGTGAGATATGTCTTTTGGGAAACATGTAAGATCATCTGCATAACAGGATAACTTTAAAGTACTATCATGAACCCGCTCTATACCTCTAATTTTCTTGTCCTCTCTTATAATGATCAGGATTACCTCTATCGCAACCACAAATAAAATTAAACTGAGTGGATCTCCCTGTCTTACTCCCCGATTAATTGGGAAGTAACCAGTTGAATTCCCATTATTCATTAAACAGCTCTGGATATTTCGATTTG
This sequence comes from Ophiura sarsii, assembly GCA_035610835.1. Classification (NCBI taxonomy): domain Eukaryota; kingdom Metazoa; phylum Echinodermata; class Ophiuroidea; order Amphilepidida; family Ophiuridae; genus Ophiura; species Ophiura sarsii. The sequence goes on along the minus strand of CM069457.1, from coordinate 21,305,788 downwards.
CATAAAATGTTTGATCTCTTTTAACATGTTTAAAGGGGCGTGTACGTCTCAAGTGTTTGTTCTGGACAAAAGTCACCTGACTCCCTATGTATCTGAGTCTCCGTGTTTCCAAGTAATAATACCCATGGTGCAATAGATTTGCCGCGAATTTTAATCGATCAAACGTAATGGTGAAATTTATTTACGAACGAAATAGGTGTCTAGAATCGTTTCAAAAATAGTGTTATGCATTATAATGAAATCAGAATTACAATCTCCTTCAGCATATAATCAACTTTTGGGCGATAACCCATGTTAAAAATGCACACCAATCAAAATATAAAGCATTTTAGCCTCCGATTTAAGAGATATTTATATTTTGAACTCTATGTAATGTTTTTCTTCAAAACGTTTATGTATAGCCTTCATTAGCTCAAACATCAAAGCGCCGGCTTCACAATCATGAGGTCAGTGGTTCGAATCCTGTTGATGGGGATGGGGTTTTCTTTTCTGTTTTGTTATTACACTGTTTGTTTTTATAAATTGACAGGATTGCTTATCGTTCGCTATATTTATTGAATGTTGAATGATACTTTTTTTCTTTTGCAATTTCACTGCGATAAAGAGTGTCCTGTAAATATAATTGTGTTGGCTATATCTTGCTAGACGTCGCGTACGGAATAAATCGTGTACTACGACAACACATTTTAATTGGTATGAGCATGCGCACATCAGTTATGGGACATCTAGGAAGACATTGCCATTGTGTTTACTACTCCGTAGGCCTACATTGAATGGCCCCTAGCTAGTCTATGAACATGATCTGCAAAGGCCAATTGTTATGTAAATAAGAAGCCAGTCGGCTTATGTCCTTGAATCGATTTTCCTATTTCCTACACCACCGATATTTGTAATTTGCTTCAAAATTCAGAAAAGAGAGTTGTATCTTCAAAAGTACATTACGCGGTTCACGGCTTTCAAGGCCTGATATGGGCGACAGTAGTTTGGCGTGGATTTGATACCGTGCTGAACTCATCATTGCTGCGAGAGCGTAATTATAAAATGCTGGCGTAACGTTTTAATGGAACTATTTTGAATTCGTGAAAATTATCAGATTTGCCTAAATTAACAATTTTTGCAACCAAGCTTAATTTCTTTTAGGATCACGTGAGCATAAAATAAATTAAAAATGTTAGACTTGACTTGAGTGTCAAGTCGAATATAAACTTATTGAACGCAACTATACAGATATAGTGGTCATTATGGTTATTTCGATATAACTAAAATAAAATGATACGAGTTGTTCGGAATTTTATTTTATTTAAACCTTGACTGTAAATAAAACAGATACAAGTCACTGCCCGGGTCGATGACCTTTTCGAACCTTTTATTCACAATTTGATGGTTTCACAGATACACATTTTGAACAAATAAAATTATATGCGAGGAAAGGCCTATTCGTTTGTTAATTTTCCACAAGAACAAATGAATTATATGTTGTCCATATTATTGGTCTAATACATACATCACCTGATAATTTACAATGGTGTTTGATACAATGTACATATATATATCCCGCTACATATAGTTTGCAATAGTGAACATTATTTTCATGACGTCAGTTTTCCTTAACACTTTCCACGTGGCAGGCGTCTGCAGACGACATTCTAAAATGTCTCAAACTGTTGTCAAAATTGTTAAATTTCATAACCATACTTGGAATCAGCATGTGAAATGCATTGAAAACATGCCTCGTATTGGTTCAGTAATCCTTGAGATAGAGTGGGAAAGATTTCTGAACATCTGTTTTTATATGGTAAAACCAATAGCCGCGTGGAAAGTGTTACGCAATATTCCGTAATTGTAGCTTTGAATCTCAGCTACAAGTGCATTGTATATTGATATCAGTACTGGGTGTTCAGTGAAAACCAAATTTCCATTTAGTGTGAATTTCTGTGAAATAAGGTCAAATATAACCGGTCTAAATGTCAGATATCTCTTTCACAGACTGCAAACAATAGAAATGGCTAATTTGATATTAAATTGCATTTTGATTATCCAGATCCAGGTCACAACCATTAAGCTTTACCCTCCCCTATAAGAAATACTGCAAAAGTAGTTTGTTTTTGAACTGAGATATATCAATTACAGGACTAACTGAAGGGGATTCAAGTCTCTTCACGAATTGATTTTCTGTACGGTTGACTATCTGATTGGCTATTCTGAAGGTTGCACACAAAGAAACTCATAAAGTGACAATCATTCTAAAGATTTAACATAAGAGGCATCACTGTGGCATACATTTTACAATGAATGTGACCGATTAGAAATATTCCAGTATGCTAAAAGCATAGTAATACATTGGAGTTCATATTATGCTATCTGCAAGTACAAAACTTTAACTCTTGCAATATGATCGTTCCATATCATATTTAGATATAATCCAACAATAATTCCATTTTCTGTGTTGAAATCGTGCTCTTAGTTTTTTACGGAGAAAAACAGCAAAAAACATGACTGTATACATTTTGAGGGTAATTTTCCGTTTTCGCTGTCCAAAATCTCTCTCTCGTCTTGACCACATCATACCACAGGTGAAACAGATATTTTATTTGTACTGTGAAACACTGTGAGACTTAAAGGCATATTATGTGATCTTTTCCAAGTAGCGCCCTCTATCATTGATTTTACTATGAAAGCAGATTTTCTTGCAGATTTGCATTTTTGATCATAAATCATAAAGATCATCTAAGTTACAGATCGATACGATTTCTAATTACTTCAAAATCATGTTTGAAAATAGATTGTACCGAGCGGTACAATTTTTTTTTAATTTTAAATTTTACTCTAAATTCACTCTAAAACTATGATTTTGAGGTTATTAGGAATCGTATCACTCTGTACCTTGGAATATATTTATGATTTATGATCAGAAAAGTAAATCTGCAAGAAAATCTGCTTCCAATTTTTCCAGGATTGAGGGCGATCACAGGTGGGTATGCCGACTAGTTTTATGTCTAAACTCAACATTATAGACATGATAGAGGCGACCGTCGTAGCGGGTGCGCCAAAAAGTGGCTCAATAAGTTGTAAAATAAGTTTTTAACATTAACAATTTCTGAGGCCCAATGAGCTATAAAATGTTTTATTGTATAACTCAAAACAATACTCATTGATCAACTTTCATACATGGTAAACACGTGCTCATTCTTCAGATTCCATTCATGTGGGTTTTTGCAAAAGAAATTGTCAAAACTTCAGTGTTATGCTAACATTACATAAATGAAACGTATTCCAAAGTGTTCAGAGAACATTTAAGTCAAATGCGCAAAGTTGTCTGTTTCCAATTTGGTGCATTTATTCATACACAGGCTGTCACAAAATGATATATACCCATCGATGCCCAAATTTCAAATACCAGGGTTTGAGTAAAACTAAGAATGTATCGCCATTTTATATGTTCATTCTGTTTTGAGACAAAATCGCAACTTAACAGTGGACTAACTACACACCGTTGCTTGAATTGCTTGACAAATCTACCACTGTTTATTATATGGAAGTGACTATACGACCTATCATCGGGTAGCCAATTGCTTCACCAGACTATACAACCTATGGTACCAGACTGTACAACCTATGGTTAAGGTAAGGGTAATGGTTAGGTAGGGTAAGGGTATGGTTAGGTAGGGTAAGGGTAAGGGTAAGGGTAAGGGTAAGGGTAAGGGTAAGGATAAGGATAAGGATAAGGATAAGGATAAGGATAAGGATAAGGATAAGGATAAGGATAAGGATAAGGATAAGGATAAGGATAAGGATAAGGATAAGGATAAGGATAAGGATAAGGATAAGGATAAGGCCTGATGGTTAGTTAGGGTTAGGATAAGGATAAGGCCTGATGGTTAGTTAGGATAAGGATAAGGCCTGATGGTTAGTTAGGGTTAAGATAAGGATAAGGCCTGATGGTTAGTTAGGGTTAGGATAAGGATAAGGCCTGATGGTTAGTTAGGGTTAGGATAAGGATAAGGCCCGATGGTTAGTTAGGGTTAGGATAAGGATAAGGCCTGATGATTAGTTAGGGTTAGGATAAGGATAAGGCCTGATGGTTAGTTAGGGTTAGGATAAGGATAAGGCCTGATGGTTAGTTAGGGTTAGGATAAGGATAAGGCCTGATGATTAGTTAGGGTTAGGATAAGGATAAGGCCTGATGGTTAGTTAGGGTTAAGATAAGGATAATGCCTGATGGTTAGTTAGGGTTAGGATAAGGATAAGGCCTGATGGTTAGTTAGGGTTAGGATAAGGATAAGGCCCGATGGTTAGTTAGGGTTAGGATAAGGATAAGGCCTGATGATTAGTTAGGGTTAGGATAAGGATAAGGCCTGATGGTTAGTTAGGGTTAGGATAAGGATAAGGCCTGATGGTTAGTTAGGGTTAGGATAAGGATAAGGCCTGATGATTAGTTAGGGTTAGGATAAGGATAAGGCCTGATGGTTAGTTAGGGTTAGGATAAGGATAAGGCCTGATGGTTAGTTAGGGTTAGGGTAAGGATAAGGATAAGGCCTGATGGTTAGTTAAGGTTAGGGTAAGGATAAGGATAAGGCCTGATGGTTAGTTAGGGTTAGGGTAAGGATAAGGATAAGGCCTGATGGTTAGTTAGGGTTAGGGTAAGGATAAGGATAGGCCTGATGGTTAGTTAGGGTTAGGGTAAGGATAAGGATAGGCCTGATGGTTAGTTAGGGTTAGGGTAAGGATAAGGATAAGGCCTAATGGTTAGTTAGGGTTAGGGTAAGGATAAGGATAGGCCTGATGGTTAGTTAGGGTTAGGGTAAGGATAAGGATAGGCCTGATGGTTAGTTAGGGTTAGGGTAAGGATAAGGATAGGCCTGATGGTTAGTTAGGGTTAGGGTAAGGATAAGGATAGGCCTGATGGTTAGTTAGGGTTAGGGTAAGGATAAGGATAAGGCCTAATGGTTAGTTAGGGTTAGGGTAAGGATAAGGATAGGCCTGATGGTTAGTTAGGGTTAGGGTAAGGATAAGGATAGGCCTGATGGTTAGTTAGGGTTAGGGTAAGGATAAGGATAGGCCTGATGGTTAGTTAGGGTTAGGGTAAGGATAAGGATAAGGCCTGATGGTTAGTTAGGGTTAGGGTAAGGATAAGGATAAGGCCTGATGGTTAGTTAGGGTTAGGGTAAGGATAAGGATAAGGCCTGATGGTTAGTTAGGGTAAGGGTAAGGATAAGGATAGGCCTGATGGTTAGTTAGGGTTAGGGTAAGGATAAGGATAGGCCTGATGGTTAGTTAGGGTTAGGGTAAGGATAAGGATAGGCCTGATGGTTAGTTAGGGTTAGGGTAAGGATAAGGATAGGCCTGATGGTTAGTTAGGGTTAGGGTAAGGATAAGGATAGGCCTGATGGTTAGTTAGGGTTAGGGTAAGGATAAGGATAAGGCCTGATGGTTAGTTAGGGTTAGGATAAGGATAAGACCTGATGGTTAGTTAGGATAAGGATAAGGCCTGATGGTTAGTTAGGGTTAAGATAAGGATAAGGCCTGATGGTTAGTTAGGGTTAGGATAAGGATAAGGCCTGATGGTTAGTTAGGGTTAGGATAAGGATAAGGCCCGATGGTTAGTTAGGGTTAGGATAAGGATAAGGCCTGATGATTAGTTAGGGTTAGGATAAGGATAAGGCCTGATGGTTAGTTAGGGTTAGGATAATGATAAGGCCTGATGGTTAGTTAGGGTTAGGATAAGGATAAGGCCTGATGATTAGTTAGGGTTAGGATAAGGATAAGGCCTGATGGTTAGTTAGGGTTAGGATAAGGATAAGGCCTGATGGTTAGTTAGGGTTAGGGTAAGGATAAGGATAAGGCCTGATGGTTAGTTAAGGTTAGGGTAAGGATAAGGATAAGGCCTGATGGTTAGTTAGGGTTAGGGTAAGGATAAGGATAAGGCCTGATGGTTAGTTAGGGTTTGGGTAAGGATAAGGATAGGCCTGATGGTTAGTTAGGGTTAGGGTAAGGATAAGGATAGGCCTGATGGTTAGTTAGGGTTAGGGTAAGGATAAGGATAAGGCCTAATGGTTAGTTATGGTTAGGGTAAGGATAAGGATAGGCCTGATGGTTAGTTAGGGTTAGGGTAAGGATAAGGATAGGCCTGATGGTTAGTTAGGGTTAGGGTAAGGATAAGGATAGGCCTGATGGTTAGTTAGGGTTAGGGTAAGGATAAGGATAAGGCCTGATGGTTAGTTAGGGTTAGGGTAAGGATAAGGATAAGGCCTGATGGTTAGTTAGGGTTAGGGTAAGGATAAGGATAAGGCCTGATGGTTAGTTAGGGTTAGGGTAAGGATAAGGATAGGCCTGATGGTTAGTTAGGGTTAGGGTAAGGATAAGGATAAGGCCTAATGGTTAGTTAGGGTTAGGGTAAGGATAAGGATAGGCCTGATGGTTAGTTAGGGTTAGGGTAAGGATAAGGATAGGCCTGATGGTTAGTTAGGGTTAGGGTAAGGATAAGGATAGGCCTGATGGTTAGTTAGGGTTAGGATAAGGATAAGGCCTGATGGTTAGTTAGGGTTAGGATAAGGATAAGGCCCGATGGTTAGTTAGGGTTAGGATAAGGATAAGGCCTGATGATTAGTTAGGGTTAGGATAAGGATAAGGCCTGATGGTTAGTTAGGGTTAGGATAAGGATAAGGCCTGATGGTTAGTTAGGGTTAGGATAAGGATAAGGCCTGATGATTAGTTAGGGTTAGGATAAGGATAAGGCCTGATGGTTAGTTAGGGTTAGGATAAGGATAAGGCCTGATGGTTAGTTAGGGTTAGGGTAAGGATAAGGATAAGGCCTGATGGTTAGTTAAGGTTAGGGTAAGGATAAGGATAAGGCCTGATGGTTAGTTAGGGTTAGGGTAAGGATAAGGATAAGGCCTGATGGTTAGTTAGGGTTAGGGTAAGGATAAGGATAGGCCTGATGGTTAGTTAGGGTTAGGGTAAGGATAAGGATAGGCCTGATGGTTAGTTAGGGTTAGGGTAAGGATAAGGATAAGGCCTAATGGTTAGTTAGGGTTAGGGTAAGGATAAGGATAGGCCTGATGGTTAGTTAGGGTTAGGGTAAGGATAAGGATAGGCCTGATGGTTAGTTAGGGTTAGGGTAAGGATAAGGATAAGGCCTGATGGTTAGTTAGGGTTAGGGTAAGGATAAGGATAAGGCCTGATGGTTAGTTAGGGTTAGGGTAAGGATAAGGATAAGGCCTGATGGTTAGTTAGGGTTAGGGTAAGGATAAGGATAAGGCCTGATGGTTAGTTAGGGTTAGGGTAAGGATAAGGATAGGCCTGATGGTTAGTTAGGGTTAGGGTAAGGATAAGGATAGGCCTGATGGTTAGTTAGGGTTAGGGTAAGGATAAGGATAGGCCTGATGGTTAGTTAGGGTTAGGGTAAGGATAAGGATAGGCCTGATGGTTAGTTAGGGTTAGGGTAAGGATAAGGATAGGCCTGATGGTTAGTTAGGATTAGGGTAAGGATAAGGATAGGCCTGATGGTTAGTTAGGGTTTAGGTAAGGATAAGGATAAGGCCTGATGGTTAGTTAGGGTTAGGGTAAGGATAAGGATAAGGCCTGATGGTTAGTTAGGGTTAGGGTAAGGATAAGGATAAGGCCTGATGGTTCGTTAGGGTTAGGGTAAGGATAAGGATAAGGCCTGATGGTTAGTTAGGGTAAGGGTAAGGATAAGGATAAGGCCTGATGGTTAGTTAGGGTTAGGGTAAGGATAAGGATAAGGCCTGATGGTTAGTTAGGGTTAGGGTAAGGATAAGGATAAGGCCTGATGGTTAGTTAGGGTTAGGGTAAGGATAAGGATAAGGCCTGATGGTTAGTTAGGGTTAGGGTAAGGATAAGGATAAGGATAAGGCCTGATGGTTAGTTAGGGTTAGGGTAAGGATAAGGATAAGGCCTGATGGTTAGTTAGGGTTAGGGTAAGGATAAGGATAAGGCCTGATGGTTAGTTAGGGTTAGGGTAAGGATAAGGATAAGGCCTGATGGTTAGTTAGGGTTAGGGTAAGGATAAGGATAAGGCCTGATGGTTAGTTAGGGTTAGGGTAAGGATAAGGATAAGGCCTGATGGTTAGTTAGGGTTAGGGTAAGGATAAGGATAGGCCTGATGGTTAGTTAGGGTTAGGGTAAGGATAAGGATAGGCCTGATGGTTAGTTAGGGTTAGGGTAAGGATAAGGATAGGCCTGATGGTTAGTTAGGGTTAGGATAAGGATAAGGCCTGATGGTTAGTTAGGGTTAGGATAAGGATAAGGCCCGATGGTTAGTTAGGGTTAGGATAAGGATAAGGCCTGATGATTAGTTAGGGTTAGGATAAGGATAAGGCCTGATGGTTAGTTAGGGTTAGGATAAGGATAAGGCCTGATGGTTAGTTAGGGTTAGGATAAGGATAAGGCCTGATGATTAGTTAGGGTTAGGATAAGGATAAGGCCTGATGGTTAGTTAGGGTTAGGATAAGGATAAGGCCTGATGGTTAGTTAGGGTTAGGGTAAGGATAAGGATAAGGCCTGATGGTTAGTTAGGGTTAGGGTAAGGATAAGGATAGGCCTGATGGTTAGTTAGGGTTAGGGTAAGGATAAGGATAAGGCCTAATGGTTAGTTAGGGTTAGGGTAAGGATAAGGATAGGCCTGATGGTCAGTTAGGGTTAGGGTAAGGATAAGGATAGGCCTGATGGTTAGTTAGGGTTAGGGTAAGGATAAGGATAGGCCTGATGGTTAGTTAGGGTTAGGATAAGGATAAGGCCTGATGGTTAGTTAGGGTTAGGATAAGGATAAGGCCCGATGGTTAGTTAGGGTTAGGATAAGGATAAGGCCTGATGATTAGTTAGGGTTAGGATAAGGATAAGGCCTGATGGTTAGTTAGGGTTAGGATAAGGATAAGGCCTGATGGTTAGTTAGGGTTAGGATAAGGATAAGGCCTGATGATTAGTTAGGGTTAGGATAAGGATAAGGCCTGATGGTTAGTTAGGGTTAGGATAAGGATAAGGCCTGATGGTTAGTTAGGGTTAGGGTAAGGATAAGGATAAGGCCTGATGGTTAGTTAAGGTTAGGGTAAGGATAAGGATAAGGCCTGATGGTTAGTTAGGGTTAGGGTAAGGATAAGGATAAGGCCTGATGGTTAGTTAGGGTTAGGGTAAGGATAAGGATAGGCCTGATGGTTAGTTAGGGTTAGGGTAAGGATAAGGATAGGCCTGATGGTTAGTTAGGGTTAGGGTAAGGATAAGGATAGGCCTGATGGTTAGTTAGGGTTAGGGTAAGGATAAGGATAAGGCCTGATGGTTAGTTAGGGTTAGGGTAAGGATAAGGATAAGGCCTGATGGTTAGTTAGGGTTAGGGTAAGGATAAGGATAAGGCCTGATGGTTAGTTAGGGTTAGGGTAAGGATAAGGATAAGGCCTGATGGTTAGTTAGGGTTAGGGTAAGGATAAGGATAGGCCTGATGGTTAGTTAGGGTTAGGGTAAGGATAAGGATAGGCCTGATGGTTAGTTAGGGTTAGGGTAAGGATAAGGATAGGCCTGATGGTTAGTTAGGGTTAGGGTAAGGATAAGGATAGGCCTGATGGTTAGTTAGGGTTAGGGTAAGGATAAGGATAGGCCTGATGGTTAGTTAGGATTAGGGTAAGGATAAGGATAGGCCTGATGGTTAGTTAGGGTTTAGGTAAGGATAAGGATAAGGCCTGATGGTTAGTTAGGGTTAGGGTAAGGATAAGGATAAGGCCTGATGGTTAGTTAGGGTTAGGGTAAGGATAAGGATAAGGCCTGATGGTTCGTTAGGGTTAGGGTAAGGATAAGGATAAGGCCTGATGGTTAGTTAGGGTAAGGGTAAGGATAAGGATAAGGCCTGATGGTTAGTTAGGGTTAGGGTAAGGATAAGGATAAGGCCTGATGGTTAGTTAGGGTTAGGGTAAGGATAAGGATAAGGCCTGATGGTTAGTTAGGGTTAGGGTAAGGATAAGGATAAGGCCTGATGGTTAGTTAGGGTTAGGGTAAGGATAAGGATAAGGATAAGGCCTGATGGTTAGTTAGGGTTAGGGTAAGGATAAGGATAAGGCCTGATGGTTAGTTAGGGTTAGGGTAAGGATAAGGATAAGGCCTGATGGTTAGTTAGGGTTAGGGTAAGGATAAGGATAGGCCTGATGGTTAGTTAGGGTTAGGGTAAGGATAAGGATAGGCCTGATGGTTAGTTAGGGTAAGGGTAAGGATAAGGATAAGGCCTGATGGTTAGTTAGGGTTAGGGTAAGGATAAGGATAAGGCCTGATGGTTAGTTAGGGTTAGGGTAAGGATAAGGATAGGCCTGATGGTTAGATAGGGTTAGGGTAAGGATAAGGATAGGCCTGATGGTTAGTTAGGGTTAGGGTAAGGATAAGGATAGGCCTGATGGTTAGTTAGGGTTAGGGTAAGGATAAGGATAGGCCTGATGGTTAGTTAGGGTTAGGGTAAGGATAAGGATAGGCCTGATGGTTAGTTAGGGTTAGGGTAAGGATAAGGATAGGCCTGATGGTTAGTTAGGGTTAGGGTAAGGATAAGGATAAGGCCTGATGGTCAGTTAGGGTTAGGGTAACGATAAGGATAAGGCCTGATGGTTAGTTAGGCTTAGGGTATGGATAAGGATAAGGCCTGATGGTTAGTTAGGGGTTAGGGTAAGGATAAGGATAGGCCTGATGGTTAGTTAGGGTTAGGGTAAGGATAAGGATAGGCCTGATGGTTAGTTAGGGTTAGGGTAAGGATAAGGATAGGCCTGATGGTTAGTTAGGGTTAGGGTAAGGATAAGGATAAGGCCTGATGGTTAGTTAGGGTTAGGGTAAGGATAAGGATAAGGCCTGATGGTTAGTTAGGGTTAGGGTAAGGATAAGGATAAGGCCTGATGGTTAGTTAGGGTTAGGGTAACGATAAGGATAAGGCCTGATGGTTAGTTAGGCTTAGGGTATGGATAAGGATAAGACCTGATGGTTAGTTAGGGTTAGGGTAAGGATAAAGATAGGCCTGATGGTTAGTTAGGGTTAGGGGTAAGGATAAGGATAGGCCTGATGGTTAGTTAGGGTTAGGGTAAGGATAAGGATAGACCTGATGGTTAGTTAGGGTAAGGATAAGGATAGGCCTGGTGGTTAGTTAGGGTTAGGGTAAGGATAAGGATAGGCCTGATGGTTAGTTAGGATTAGGGTAAGGATAAGGATAGGCCTGATGGTTAGTTAGGGTTAGGGTAAGGATAAGGATAGGCTTATGGTTAGTTAGGGTTAGGGTAAGGATAAGGATAGGCCAAGAAAAATAAATTGTTTGTTTGTCCACGTCCGACCGACCGTGTACCATGGTGCCGACCGTATTCTTTTTTTTTATTTATTATTTTTTTAAAACAACATTTTTAGCAATCTGAACGGCCAGACGGACCGTTTTATTCCTGATTTCGTATGACATATTCAATCTGGTCTTTATAACACCATCCCCCAATGCGCAATCTCGTGTAACATGATGTTTATTGCGTGGACTTGGCACCCGCGGGGGACTATTAAAAGGACTAAATAAAAAGTTGTTCGCACGTGCAAGTGATGTCATTTTTTATACTGTAAGAAAATATGAAGAAATCTAGTTACAGTTAATATTTGTGCCCAAAATGTTACTCAACGGCATTAATTTCAACATAGCATAAAAAGTTGGGGGTAGTTAGTACAGGAAAAATAGGTTTAGTAATACTCTCACGTATATATTTCTAACGAAACTTCAACACAACGTTCTTTCGCTTTCTGTAACAATGGCGGCGACCTACACGGTATCTGCGCGTTGCTAACTTGGTACAAAAATTATATTTGACCGAGTTTGCAGTGTTGCAACCAATTCGACAATATTGGAGATCGAAATCAGCAGTTTGAAGGTGCCGAGAGTAAAGCAGCAATGTCGCAAACTCATGAACAAGAGTTCTATACTGTCAAAGCGATGTGTTTTGTGTTTGGACTTTAATTCACAGTATCCCATGCCGAATTTAAATTCCCAAATACAATATCCGTATTAAAAAAAAACCAAGATCTTTTAACAAATCCGACCTACCTTTTGTTGGCCTTAGGGTTAGGGTAAGAGTTAGAGTTAGGGTTGGGGTTAGGATTAGGGTAAGGGTCGCTGCCGGATCATCGGCTGTATAGCTTTTCACGAAATAGCTGCACGGTCATCTGAAAATAGCTTTTGCCTATAGCAGCTTGGATTATATTATATTGAGATCAAATTCAAACATCCTTTTCGAGCCGCGAAATCCGTGAACCGTCCTAGCTAGTTTTAAATATATTACTCAGAAACTACAAATGGTGGTGTATAAACATTATTCCAATAATAATAATACAGGCACATTGATTTGTATTACATAGCGGCTGGCATTTACTTTACAAGTTTAGCTCAATCGATAATAAC
>CM069457.1:21269150-21293282 GCA_035610835.1 Ophiura sarsii | reverse complement strand
CCAAAAAAAATATACTTGTAAACTCTAATAATTATGAAATTTAAAGGTTTGTGATCATTTACTTCTCGATATAGTATTATTTCAACACGTTTACCATTAACAACTATTATGTTCTGATGGGTAATTGCATGAGGAACTTAAATATGCACAGTAAAATTATGATTGGGATAGGTATCAAATTATTATTGAGCTTAAATCAAAATATGAAAAAAAATCGATATTTTTTGAACATTCTTAATTACAACATGTTACCATTAGGTTTTATCTAAATTCCAATAGCATATTTGGATTCCTTGTGAGATTACCGTTCAGAAAATATATACTTTATATGGGGTAGAACAAATAGTTATTGCGATATGCTAATTCGAATCTCAGATGGTGTAAAATGTAAAAATCTGGACATGCAACGGTAAGGGTGGCGAGTTCAAAACACACGGCCATAAATGTATTCGTTTGTATATTGATCAAAGCATTAAAAAGAAATGTGTCAATGTTTGTGGAAATAGTTAGTGGCCATGTGTTTTGAACTCACCACCCAAAAAGGGTGGTGGCGTTGCATTTTTGGTGACGAATCATCCATCTCTCTCTATTAACTCAACAACTAAATGTGGTAGAGCTATGGTTGAGGTGTCATGTGAAAGCCTATTTATCTAGCTACATTGTGTTAATAAATCAGGTATTTCTATAAATGTTTGGCTGAGATATGATTGATTATGTTGTGAAAGTCAGGGGTGGTGGCGGCGGTGGCGGCGGCGCTGTGTGCAATCTCTATGGGGAATATAGAAAATGTTCCCAATTCTACGTTCAATTTACTATAACTTCTCATTCCTGTATGGTACAAACATGATTTTGCTCTCATTTTATAGATTATTTTATATTCTATAAGATTCTGTTTCAACAAATGTGACAACTATTGTGCAACAATTGTAATCATGAATCGATTGCGTTGTCCTTGGCTTTTTCCCTATTCGCTACACAGTGAACTTGCCCTAATTCATCGGTTTTACATACATGACTATAACAAAAGAAATATTTAACCGATGATAGCAAAATTATACATTTTTGGAAAGCTCTCAAATAGGGGAATTCAAAAATGCCGTTTAAATCAGGATAGGGTGCATACCAAAAAATATATACTTGTAAACTCTAATAATTATGAAATTTAAACGTTTGTGCTCATTTACTTCTCGATATAGTATATTTCAACACGTTTACCATTAACAACTATTATGTTCTGATGGGTAATTGCATGAGGAACTTAAATATGCACAGTAAAATTATGATTGGGATAGGTATCAAATTATTATTGAGCTTAAATCAAAATATGAAAAAAAATCGATATTTTTTGAACATTCTTAATCACAACATGTTACCATTAGGTTTTATCTAAATTCCAATAGCATATTTGGATTCCTTGTGAGATTACCGTTCAGAAAATATATACTTTATATGGGGTAGAACAAATAGTTATTGCGATATGCTAATTCGAATCTCAGATGGTGTAAAATGTAAAAATCTGGACATGCAACGGTAAGGGTGGCGAGTTCAAAACACACGGCCTTGTTATATTATATTCATATTCATCATTTTGGATATTTTGTGTCTATACATTACCGGGTGTCCCTAAAAAAGGGTGCACGTGTAGTTACCCAACTTGTTGACCATGAAGTTCTAACATTTGGTGTAAAATGTTTACATACAGGCTGTATCAAAAAGATTTGTACCGTGGTCTGATCAGTTTTTCAGATTTTTTTTTGATATGTTACGAACCATTTAGACCATTTTGCTTCTATATGCAAAATCATTGAAGTTTCATCTTTTCTAAGAATTTTGATTTACGACAATCGAACATTTTTTTCACAATTTACAAGCTTTTAAAGGAATATTGGTGTTTTTATCATTTTCATCAAAACGTTAGAACTGTAGCGCACAATTCAAAGTTCCTCCTGACTGCACTCATATAGTACGAATGCAATAAAGAGTTTGTGCAGTGAATCTATTAAATTTGCGTTGCTGTGAGTAAAACCATGATTACGTCGATCTTCATTTGAATGACAATAGCGGTCAGAAACAACAGCCAATTATCTTCAGATTATCAGATCAATAAGTTGACATAATTCCCTATTTATTAAAATCAAAAATATTGTATTTATCAGAGATTTCATATTTGTAATGCTTTTTGAAAATGGAACATATCAGAGTACAAATCATTTTGATACAGCCTGTATATTGACTTACCACCTGGCTTTCAGATGCTACTTTTTTCATCTGATTCGGATTTGTCAATCCTGAGATATGGACAATTAACTAGAGCTACCCAGAATCGATGTTGTGCCACTTTACAGTTTCAAAGGTTTACTCCTAAGATACAAATTTCACTTGTACGATTGCCCTTCACCAGTGTTATGCAAAATAACATTATTGTATTGAGATTGAATAGGTTTAAATAATAGAATGAGTGCCTATGTATCCAAGCAGAAGTGAATATAAAGATGTTTGTTACATGATTCGAACCAGTCCTTTTGACGAGGTTTCACAAAATGTTTATTGGGCCTACATTTTTAAAACAAGATAGACGTCCATATGGCTAGGTGCGGCCTCAATTTTCATTAGAAGAGGGTGTTCATGGTCTTAAAATAAGAAGTCAAGCAAAAGTCACCAGAGAGTTTGCCATTCATTTCCCAAACACGAACGTACCATCTAGGAATACACCTATATACAGGAGTATTGGAAATACTTGGTAGATGGAAGCACCAATATGAATAAAGAACATTGTGGAAGACTAAGATATGAAAAGTGGCAGGATACAGTAACACATTGATAACGTGCGGCGTGCACTTCAGAGGGATCCCAGAATAACTGCTCGTAGAAATCCCTTACCATATATTTCAAGGACATCATTTTTGTTCCCCAGCCTTCTTTTAAACAATTCTGGTCAAATGCCCAATTTTTCAAGACGATTGATGTCATGGATAAACCAATGTTAGTATCGTTTTAACGCTCATAATCATTCTTTCTGTAAAAGTGGCACAACGTCGATTTTGGGTATCTTTGATAAACAGGGTATATCTCAGGATTGACAAATCCAAATCAGATAAAATAAACGGCATCTGAAAGCTGAGTGTTTCCGTTTCCGTTCCCTTTCCGTGTGTATAAACATATTACACCAAACTTTAGGATTTCATGCAGTAGCGTAGCCAGCGGGGGGGGGGGGGGGGGGGGGGCCGGGGGGGGGGGGGGGCCGGACACCTAAAATGGGGACGGCGAAGCGGGAAAATGGGGACGAGAAGAAGGGGAGAAAAGAGAGAAAGAAGGGGGAAGGAGAGGGAGAAAGAGAAGAGAAAGGGGGAGGAGAGTGAGAAAGAGAAGGGAAAGGGGAAGGAGCGGGAGAAAGAGAAGGGAAAGGGGAAGGAGAAGGGAAAGAGAAGAGAAATGGGGACGAGAAATTGTTCATGTAGTACATTTACTCACAGGTGTTGCTTTACATAGATATCTCGATCATTTATTCCATTATGGTCATAAAAAGAGAACTAAGTCGAAGCCAAGCAATTAACGTGTCTTATATGAAAGATAATTGTGTAAGCTTCACTTAGAAACTTTGAAAATTGAAGAAAAAATTGATTCTTGGTTTCAAAATGCCGAAAATTAGTGATATTATGGAAATTTGGCTAAAAATCCAAGATGGCAGCCGTGAGGTGTAAATGGTCAGAAAGAGGTAACTAAGTCGAAGCCAAGCAATTAACATGTTTTATATGAAAGATTATTGTATACTATTTACTTATAGACTTCAAAAATTGAACAAAAAATTGGTCCTTGGTGAGAAAATGTAAAAAGTTGAAAAATCCAAGATGGCGGCTATATGCAATAAATGATCGGGGAGTAAACCTGTGTACTGTGCGAATTTTTTTTGAACTGTGCGAATTTTTTTGCTAAAATGGGGACGGAGAAGCTAAAAAATGGGGACGAGAAATTGGTACTGTGCGATTTTGCTTGACTGTGCGATTTTTTTTTGTGACTGTATTTTTTTTGACACCTCACCTCACAAAGTTGCGCAAACATGTGCCCCCTTTTTTTAGGGACACCCTGTATATTGCCATCTGTCAAATAAAGCAATTTTTGCTCTATGGTGAATAAATCAGAGTCAGTTATTTGCAAATAACTTTTTTTGACACCTCACCCCGGAATGACAATGCTGGCTACGCGCCTGATTTCATGGTCAAAAAGTTGCGCAAACATGTGCACCCTTTTTTTTTAGGGACACCCTGTATATTGCCATCTGTCAAATAAAGCAATTTTTGCTCTATGGTGAATAAATCAGAGTCAGTTATTTGCAAATAACTTTTTGACACCTCACCCCCTGTGCACATAAATCGACAAAATGATGTACGAACGAAATATAATATATCTAGAATTGTTTCAAAAAGTAGTGTTATTCGTTACATTTAAATCAGAATTACATTCTTTAACAGTAAATAAACAACTTTTGAGCGAGAAACTATCTTAAAACTGCAAAGATTAAGAAATATAAAGCATTTTAAACATCTAATTTAGAGAAGAGTGGTATGTTGAACCATATTACTTTTGTTTGTTATTGCGTTCACATAGCGCATAGTTGGCTCAGCGGTAGAGCATTGGACTAGTAAACCGGAGGTCGTGGGTTCGAATCCTATCACGGCTTGACATTTTATTTTAATCGTTTATATACATTTTTTTTAATTAGTTTTCGATATTGTTTATCATTTCGTATAAGGCCATGCGTTTTGAGGTGGGCCAGTTTCGCGTGACACATTGTATTTTGACACAAAACGCGTGTATTTTCACCTAAAAGGCTGTACCGTTTCAGAACAATGTACCACCTATATAAAAGTATACATTTTCTTGAACAGTTTTGTCTGAGGAGTTCAAAAATGTAATAAAAATTGACATAGGTTGTAACCGTAAGGTCCTAGGAATCTGAGAATGTTAATTTTTTTATAAATTTTTCCATTTTTTCAAAAATTATTTTAAAAAGTGCAGGTAATCATACACATTTAAGAACTGTATATTTGATTTCTACTCAGTTTCAGCTTTCCAGACATATATAACTTCACATCATTAACTAAAGATAAGATGATTTTGTGCGCGCTTTTTAAAAATTGATTTTTGCACATGATTATTTGCAAATAATCGGACCTTCTTGGCTTACGAAGGCATTACCTTTTGAAACTCCTTCCCATAAACCTTTTAACATAGTTAAGTATTCATATTCAGCTAGATAAGGAAACAACTTGAGTATACAAGCATGTTAGCTGTCCAAATACAAAAATACTGGTTATGATTCAATTATCCACATAGTGTTTCGCGATATTCAAAATGGGTTAAAATATTATACAATATTACATGCAACATGCACTTTGCAAAATAAGTTTGCAATCTTGCAATCAAGTAGGATTCATTTTAATACTCACTCTTTAGTCTTTACACATTATTCTAGAGTTCTCAGCATGTGCAATGCAAAGGAAATTGTTCTAAGTCACAAGTACACATGATATCTTTGTGATCCTCTTTTTCCAAAACATACATATCCGTTTGCTTTTTGCTATTCTTAAGGTCTATTCCGTAATATACATTCCTGTGGTACTATGGCTTCTTCCATGCTTTTTTGTATAGCATACACTCCCTTGTTTTTTTAAAATAATTTAGGTAATGACCTTTCACAATCTTGGTACCAGCTAAATACAAATGACCATACTCTGACTTTGTATCTTTTTGTAATGGAATTACACCAGCTGATGTAACTTGCAATAGGAAGTATGAACATGGCATCAGTTGAAGACTGAATTGCAATAACAGAATCCATGTGAATAATTCCAGTAAAATATATGTGTGAAGATGATGCTTGTATCTGTGTCTATCCATAGGCTGCTCCTGATCATCAGCATCTTCATCATTGATTGACAGTGACACTCCATCACGAAAAGTTACTTCTGTGAAAGTATAGGCCTACATTCCTCTGCATGTATTTGGATCTTTATCAATGTGATTTAGGTTTAGAAGTGTGACTTGCTTTTATTAGAGTTAAATAAAGACATACAGACAATACATCTGTATAACATTTGGGAGTATTCTTGAATAATTTTGGATTACGAAATACAGACAGACAATTTGGGAAGTTCGCGTATTTCACTCAATAATAGCCCAATATGTAATATTTAAAAAGCAAAACAAAACAAATATCATTGAAATAACTATTTTAAATAGAATAATTATAACAGAGTAATCAATATCAGAAACAGAATTGTTTTTCATTGAAAGTAGGACCCGTATTACCATATTTGCCAAATTTATGCTCCCGATCCTCATGCTCCCGATCCTCCTCCGCCCTTGGGAATTTTTTTCAACAGTTCATTAGTGATATATAACAACCTACTTTAATAATTTAGTTTTTTCTATCTTGTAGCCAGATGTATTGCCTTCAATTTGATGCCAAATTTATTCTCATAGCATATATATTTCTTGAGAAAATCATTTTTTCAACAAGAAATTGTCGTAAATGTGTCACATCTCCGGCTATTTACTGGCCCAACTCAAAACGCATGGCCATAATTATTCATTATTGTTCCATTATAGTTTATTTTGGAATGTGGAATTATTTACGATTTCATTTTAATGTTCCACTGACTGTTTAGTGTGCACGGCATCATGAAAGGTGACATGTACCGCGGTATACCACCGCATTGTCCTACTCCTATGCAACAGGCCAATACAATAGAAACTCGTTGTGTGTTATTATCGATTGAGCTAAACTTGTAAAGTAAATGCCAGCCGCTATGTAATACAAATCAATGTGCCTGTATTATTATTATTGAAATAATGTTTATAAATACACCACCATTTGTAGTTTCTGAGTAATATATTTAAAACTAGCTAGGACGGTTCACGGATTTCGCGGCTCAAAAAGGATGTTTGAATTTGATCTCAATATAATATAATCCAAGCTGCTATAGGCAAAAGCTATTTTCAGATGACCGTGCAGCTATTTCGTGAAAAGCTATACAGCCGATGATCCGGCAGCGACCCTTACCCTAATCCTAACCCCAACCCTAACTCTAACTCTAACTCTTACCCTAACCCTAAGGCCAACAAAAGGTAGGGTCGGTAGGTCGGATTTGTTAAAAGATCTTGGTTTTTTTTAATACGGATATTGTATTTGGGAATTTAAATTCGGCATGGATACTGTGAATTAAAGTCCAAACACAAAACACATCGCTTTGACAGTATAGAACTCTTGTTCATGAGTTTGCGACATTGCTGCTTTACTCTCGGCCACCTTCAAACTGCTGATTTCGATCTCCAATATTGTCGAATTGGTTGCAACACTGCAAACTCGGTCAAATATAATTTTTGTACCAAGTTTGCAACGCGCAGATACCGTGTAGGTCGCCGCCATTGTTACAGAAAGCGAAAGAACGTTGTGTTGAAGTTTCGTTAGAAATATATACGTGAGAGTATTACTAAACCTATTTTTCCTGTACTAACTACCCCCAACTTTTTATGCTATGTTGAAATTAATGCCGTTGAGTAACATTTTGGGTACAAATATTAACTGTAACTATATTTCTTCATATTTTCTTACAGTATAAAAAATGACATCACTTGCACGTGCGAACAACTTTTTATTTAGTCCTTTTAATAGTCCCCGCGGGTGCCAAGTCCACACAATAAACATCATGTTACACGAGATTGCGCATTGGGGGATGGTGTTATAAAGACCAGATTGAATATGTCATACGAAATCAGGAATAAAACGGTCCGTTTGGCCGTTCAGATTGCTAAAAATGTTGTTTTAAAAAAATAATAAAAATAAAAAAAGAATACGGTCGGCACCATGGTACACGGTCGGTCGGACGTGGACAAACAAACAATTTATTTTTCTTGGCCTATCCTTATCCTTACCCTAACCCTAACTAACCATCAGGCCTATCCTTATCCTTACCCTAACCCTAACTAACCATCAGGCCTATCCTTATCCTTACCCTAACCCTAACTAACCATCAGGCCTATCCTTATCCTTACCCTAACCCTAACTAACCATCAGGCCTATCCTTATCCTTACCCTAACCCTAACTAACCATCAGGCCTTATCCTTATCCTTACCCTAACCCTAACTAACCATCAGGCCTATCCTTATCCTTACCTTAACCCTAACTAACCATCAGGCCTTATCCTTATCCTTACCCTAACCCTAACTAACCATCAGGCCTATCTTTATCCTTACCCTAACCCTAACTAACCATCAGGCCTATCCTTATCCTTACCCTAACTCTAACTAACCATCAGGCCTATCCTTATCCTTACCCTAACCCTAACTAACCATCAGGCCTATCCTTATCCTTACCCTAACCCTAACTAACCATCAGGCCTATCCTTATCCTTACCCTAACCCTAACTAACCATCAGGCCTATCCTTATCCTTACCCTAACCCTAACTAACCATCAGGCCTATCCTTATCCTTACCCTAACCCTAACTAACCATCAGGCCTATCCTTATCCTTACCATAACCCTAACTAACCATCAGGCCTTATCCTTATCCTTACCCTAACCCTAACTAACCATCAGGCCTATCCTTATCCTTACCCTAACCCTAACTAACCATCAGGCCTATCCTTATCCTTACCCTAACCCTAACTAACCATCAGGCCTTATCCTTATCCTTACCCTTACCCTAACTAACCATCAGGCCTTATCCTTATCCTTACCCTAACCCTAACTAACCATCAGGCCTTATCCTTATCCTTACCCTAACCCTAACTAACCATCAGGCCTATCCTTATCCTTACCCTAACCCTTACTAACCATCAGGCCTTATCCTTATCCTTACCCTAACCCTAACTAACCATCAGGCCTATCCTTATCCTTACCCTAACCCTAACTAACCATCAGGCCTTTCCTTATCCTTACCCTAACTCTAACTAACCATCAGGCCTATCCTTATCCTTACCCTAACCCTAACTAACCATCAGGCCTATCCTTATCCTTACCCTAACCCTAACTAACCATCAGGCCTATCCTTATCCTTACCCTAACCCTAACTAACCATCAGGCCTATCCTTATCCTTACCATAACCCTAACTAACCATCAGGCCTTATCCTTATCCTTACCCTAACCCTAACTAACCATCAGGCCTTATCCTTATCCTTACCCTAACCCTAACTAACCATCAGGCCTTATCCTTATCCTTACCCTAACCCTAACTAACCATCAGGCCTTATCCTTATCCTTACCCTAACCCTAACTAACCATCAGGCCTTATCCTTATCCTTACCCTAACCCTAACTAACCATCAGGCCTTATCCTTATCCTTACCCTAACCCTAACTAACCATCAGGCCTTATCCTTATCCTTACCCTAACCCTAACTAACCATCAGGCCTTATCCTTATCCTTACCCTAACCCTAACTAACCATCAGGCCTTATCCTTATCCTTACCCTAACCCTAACTAACCATCAGGCCTTATCCTTATCCTTACCCTAACCCTAACTAACCATCAGGCCTTATCCTTATCCTTACCCTAACCCTAACTAACTATCAGGCCTTATCCTTATCCTTACCCTAACCCGAACTAACCATCAGGCCTTATCCTTATCCTTACCCTAACCCGAACTAACCATCAGGCCTTATCCTTATCCTTACCTAAACCCTAACTAACCATCAGGCCTATCCTTATCCTTACCCTAACCCTAACTAACCATCAGGCCTATCCTTATCCTTACCCTTACCCTTACCCTTACCCTTACCCTTACCCTTACCCTTACCCTTACCCTTACCCTTACCCTTACCCTTACCCTTACCCTTACCCTTACCCTACCTAACCATTACCCTTATCCTAACCATAGGTTGTACAGTCTGGTACCATAGGTTGTATAGTCTGGTGAAGCAATTGGCTACCCGATGACAGGTCGTATAGTCACTTCCATATAATAAACAGTGGTAGATTTGTCAAGCAATTGAAGCAACGGTGTGTAGTTAGTCCACTGTTAAGTTGCGATTTTGTCTCAAAACAGAATGAACATATAAAATGGCGATACATTCTTAGTTTTACTCAAACCCTGGTATTTGAAATTTGGGCATCGATGGGTATATATCATTTTGTGACAGCCTGTGTATGAATAAATGCACCAAATTGGAAACAGACAATTTTGCGCATTTGACTTAAATGTTCTCTGAACACTTTGGAATACGTTTCATTTATGTAATGTTAGCATAACACTGAAGTTTTGACAATTTCTTTTGCAAAAACCCACATGAATGGAATCTGAAGAATGAGCACGTGTTTACCATGTTTGAAAGTTGATCAATGAGTATTGTTTTGAGTTATACAATAAAACATTTTATAGCTCATTGGGCCTCAGAAATTGTTAATGTTAAAAACTTATTTTACAACTTATTGAGCCACTTTTTGGCGCACCCGCTACGACGGTCGCCTCTATCATGTCTATAATGTTGAGTTTAGACATAAAACTAGTCGGCATACCCACCTGTGATCGCCCTCAATCCTGGAAAAATTGGAAGCAGATTTTCTTGCAGATTTACTTTTCTGATCATAAATCATAAATATATTCCAAGGTACAGAGTGATACGATTCCTAATAACCTCAAAATCATAGTTTTAGAGTGAATTTAGAGTAAAATTTAAAATTAAAAAAAAATTGTACCGCTCGGTACAATCTATTTTCAAACATGATTTTGAAGTAATTAGAAATCGTATCGATCTGTAACTTAGATGAACTTTATGATTTATGATCAAAAATGCAAATCTGCAAGAAAATCTGCTTTCATAGTAAAATCAATGATAGAGGGCGCTACTTGGAAAAGATCACATATATAATATGCCTTTAAGTCTCACAGTGTTTCACAGTACAAATAAAATATCTGTTTCACCTGTGGTATGATGTGGTCAAGACGAGAGAGAGATTTTGGACAGCGAAAACGGAAAATTACCCTCAAAATGTATACAGTCATGTTTTTTGCTGTTTTTCTCCGTAAAAAACTAAGAGCACGATTTCAACACAGAAAATGGAATTATTGTTGGATTATATCTAAATATGATATGGAACGATCATATTGCAAGAGGTAAAGGTTTTGTACTTGCAGATAGCATAATATGAACTCCAATGTATTACTATGCTTTTAGCATACTGGAATATTTCTAATCGGTCACATTCATTGTAAAATGTATGCCACAGTGATGCCTCTTATGTTAAATCTTTAGAATGATTGTCACTTTATGAGTTTCTTTGTGTGCAACCTTCAGAATAGCCAATCAGATAGTCAACCGTACAGAAAATCAATTCGTGAAGAGACTTGAATCCCCTTCAGTTAGTCCTGTAATTGATATATCTCAGTTCAAAAACAAACTACTTTTGCAGTATTTCTTATAGGGGAGGGTAAAGCTTAATGGTTGTGACCTGGATCTGGATAATCAAAATGCAATTTAATATCAAATTAGCCATTTCTATTGTTTGCAGTCTGTGAAAGAGATATCTGAAATTTAGACCGGTTATATTTGACCTTATTTCACAGAAATTCACACTAAATGGAAATTTGGTTTTCACTGAACACCCAGTACTGATACCAATATACAATGCACTTGTAGCTGAGATTCAAAGCTACAATTACGGAATATTGCGTAACACTTTCCACGCGGCTATTGGTTTTACCATATAAAAACAGATGTTCAGAAATCTTTCCCACTCTATCTCAAGGATTACTGAACCAATACGAGGCATGTTTTCAATGCATTTCACATGCTGATTCCAAGTATGGTTATGAAATTTAACAATTTTGACAACAGTTTGAGACATTTTAGAATGTCGTCTGCAGACGCCTGCCACGTGGAAAGTGTTAAGGAAAACTGACGTCATGAAAATAATGTTCACTATTGCAAACTATATGTAGCGGGATATATATGTACATTGTATCAAACACCATTGTAAATTATCAGGTGATGTATGTATTAGACCAATAATATGGACAACATATAATTCATTTGTTCTTGTGGAAAATTAACAAACGAATAGGCCTATCCTCGCATATAATTTTATTTGTTCAAAATGTGTATCTGTGAAACTGTTGTAACGCCGTTTTACTATCTATTCTGGATATTTCAATTCCTTTAATTTAGGCCACGATTGGCTGGAACTAGCAACACCGTCGGCCGTGTCGAAAACCGATTTCGATAACTGGCTCCGCTAACACTGACTAGTTCCTGCCGACGCATCACGCTGAGAAGACATGTTTAATTTACTCTAGTTAAGATTATTTCCACGTGCGGGTTTTCTGAGATTTATACAGAAACCCAGATTGCAACGATGTCACTTTAGTTATGATTTATAGTAAAAGATTGCTGGGTGTGCCATGAATGATATCTGAGTAAGTGAACCGTTCATTTATTAATAAATAACATTATATATATATAGTAAACTTAAAAAAGCTTGTCCGTTATGATTATTCTGTGTGTTTTGGTCCCCTCTCCGCCTTGTGAGTTATTCCCCAGTCACGTCATAAAATATGGTGGAGAACTCCCGTTTTTTTGATATTCCTATATCAATGTTTATTATTCCAGTCAATGTTACCCCCTTCATTTTGAATAATTAGGACTGTAGCTATTAAGTTGTATTATATGTATTTTGTTGTTCAACACATCCAGCATCGGTAGCTATATCTCAGCGTGGTGAGACGGTTTGAATTCAGGTATCATTTATTGGTATGCACTGCTGAAATTTAATTATATGTCTATTGAAATTTGTTTTATAGACCCAGAAAGGTCTATTAAAATTGTGTTTAAAATAGTATACACGAAATACATGTAGTATGGCCTATCAATATTTAGGTCTTATTTACGCTGGCAATAATGGGCGCATTCTACATGTCCAACGTGGCAAGTCGATAAAGTCTTTTATATACATGTAATTGTTCCGATATGGCTCATTCCATGAAGTTGGGGCATTTGTTAAAATAGCAGAATTTGGTACTTTAGGCAGCTTATAAACTGTTTTACTCTATGTGTATATCAAAAAAATGTAGTGTCCAAAAACAGTACTAGGTTATAGTATTGAGCCATGAAAAAAAAAAAAAAAATCGACCCTTCCTTGAAGAAGAAAAAAATAAAAAATTAGGTGGTGTCCAAGACCATTTTTGCTAAAAAACGTGACATGGAAAACACAACAATTAATATGAGTTTTATGTAAGCAATCTATCATAGAATTGCTTGAAAATCGATTTGATTAATAAAAGATACATGTATTCATAGTTTACTGACCAAAACACCTCGTCACGCTGGACTGATTTTTCACCCAAGCAACATGAAAATTGCCTTTCCGATGCTACGCACGGTGTCCACAAAATATACACGTGTAGCATCGGGAGTTTTCATTGCTGAATGGGGGTAGTTCTCTATCATACATTTTTTAATTATTTTCCAAAATTAAGAGCATTTATCAATTGAAAACTATTGCAAATGAGAATAAATTTCATGAAGACCATTCCATATATTCATGAAAAAGTATACCGTGCCGTGCGCATGGTGTCCTTACCATAAAATGTAGCATCGTGATAAACATCCTATGCAATTTGTGGGAATCCCCCCCCTGGAGATAAATAAAACATTCCATATTTCTTTTGTAAGGATAGAGGTCAATAGCTATCAGGTTTGTTTGGAATTTGCCACATGTGGGCTAGTTTTATCAAGGTTTTAGTCGCTGGTGTCCAATGGTAGCATCGGGACTTTTATGTAGCATCAAAATGTAAACATTGGATAGTTTTGTGAATGGTAAGTGCGATTGTAATTATTTCTTAATGTTGCTTGTATGTCTGTATTTATTAATGCATTTTTATTGAAAGGGAAACACTGAATCAGAATTTCTTTTCATGTTATGATATTAATTTTGAGTCACGGACGCCATAATAATTTGGCGTCCATGTAGCATCGGGCATAGCATGGGCAATATTTTGCATTGGGTATCGTTATAGTTCGTTGAAATTGTATTTTTCTTGTAGAATCACATCATTAATAAACTTTGAAGTTAATAATGAATTAGTTTTTGCTCTTTTAATGCTAATAATATAGCTTACCAATACGATGCTACATGGACACCATGTCCATGTAGCATTTCATAAAATTTGCCTAATTAGACTAAAACAATTACCCCATTCGAAATTATCCATCACCCAAAACATTCAAAACATTGCCTACATTTTACGACACTTTACAGAAAAAAGGCATATTATGAGAGATGTATATCTAATGAAATATATTAATACACAATGCTACATGGACACCATTTCCATTAGCATTTCACTGAATTCACAATAAACATTCCCTTATTTTAGTTTTATTTACTATAAATAAAACAAATAATTGTAAATCATTTAAGTTCTCTATCCTTTGCTATTCTTTTTCATGTTAAATGAATAATAAATAAAATATTCCAGCATGATTTTAATATAAATATTTTCCTGCAACACAAAAAGTGCAACATGAATAAATAATCTACTCCAATATCAATACACAATGTTCTATGAAGATACTAAGCCATAGGGTTTATTTTGTTTTGCTTTGCAGGTTCTTGACATTAATTCAGAAGACAGTTCTATCGTCCTGGAATTTATGGAGATGAAGACAAGGAACCCATCATTTTCAAAAACTAGTACCTTCCAAAGAAATCCATCATGGCAATTAAATTATTTTTTTGCAAACTGACTTTTTAAGTGATCAAACTTTTCAATCATCTTATCATTAATAGAGGATGATTCAATCAGAAACAAGCAAAGAGACTAAGATCACAAAGGGTACTTTAAGAACAACACTGCATGAAGTTTGTTTCAGTGGACATCTTAAGTTTCTTTGATCAATGGTGTATTGTTATTGTGTAATTGTAAGAAATGGTGTATGTGTATCATAGGTAATTATGTTTTATGCTTCATGGCAGGTTATCTTTTTGTGTAATTTGTAGTTTTACAATCCATGTTATTAATTTTATCGTGTGCTTATAACATAAAAAGTTAACATCATAGTACATCCTCTCAATTGATCTGAAAAAGATGCACCTGTTCAAGCTGTTCCAAATATTTTAGGGCACGGTGTCCATGTAGCATCGTAATACTTGAGTACACAGAAAAGGTAAATTTTACATGAACAGTGTTTAGATAAATTTCAAGCAATTGACTCTGTGTATCTACTTGATATGATGAACAAGTAGACAAACCATTCACACTCAAATAATTGTAACAGTATGAATAGTCTTATTATTAACAATGTTACAAGACGCGGTGTCCATGTAGCATCGGTAGTGCATTTTATAACATTATACAGGTAAATAATACTTCATATACTTACTTTATGACTATAATGTAATCAATGTGCATGGTTTATAGAGTACTTTACATCAAACAAATATTGATATGTACTTTATTTAAATTCATGATACAAATTGCAAAATAAAGAGTCACTTTTCAATGAGTTTTTACATAAAACAGTTAATCTACGATGTCTTGTTCGTTAAGTTATGTTCAACCTAGACAAATCTGGTTTCTTTTCATGTATTTGTGGTTCCAAGTAGTTAATTGAGGTATAGAAACTTGGCCCACATCTTAAGCTATTTTATTAGAAAATGATATGGAAATGAGAAATGGTGTCCATGTAGCATCAGGATTTTTGGAAATGTCATCCAACTGTTGAACATGTGCGGTTATTTTACACCAAATGTTACATTAAAATAAAAAGTTCTACATTGGACTTTGGTAAATGTAGAACCTAAAAAAGAAGAAAGAGTTGGAAAATATCCATTTTGAAAATTTCACTTGGATGTCACATAATATGCCCCAACTTCATGGAATGAGCCATATACAAGTCTCTGATAATCTGGTTCAAAAGTGCATGACCACGGTCTGATATCCATTGATAAAAAATTTTAATCCGAGATTGAAATTCTCGAGCGCGGTAAAATTCTATTGTGTAGATTTTATAAGCTCTTCTACTGGACAGGTGCGTTTCAGACAGACAATTTCTTCGCATGAAATAAATCTTGTTTATTTTTGGATGAGACTGATGTCAGTCAGAATTGTATATACATTTTGAATAGAGTGATTTCTAAATCAAGATACATAATATTGATACACTGCACTGTAATTGAATAAATATTTTATATATTCAGCTGTAACTTGGGACTTTATTCATTTAATTTGATGTCAACTTTAAATTGTTGACTTGGATTTCATTGAGCTTTTAATTTTTTTTCTCATTGGTGAATTTAAACTTCATCAATTAAGTTCATTGTTAGTCTATTAATTAAATTTAATCATCAATCATAATCAATAAATTTTAATTGATAATCTTAATCAAGTTTAATAATTAATAAACTTGGTTCATGTTCAGATTTGTCAAATTTTGATTGAATTTGAACTTGAATTTTGATCTTGAACTTGAGATTGACTAAAAAAAATTGTTGATTAAATTCCGAATTCTCTTTGGAATTAGCTGGTGATTTTGACATAGATTGTTAAAAAGGCAATGAGCGATAGCGATAGCGATAGTGATAGTGATAGTAAGTCTGTTATATCACTTAATAGTATAGAGGAGGTTGAACTTGACGTAGCAAATATGGCTAAATATGATATGCATAATTGCGATATTAAATATTCTGGTAATCCAGATGATGACGTAGATAACTTCATTAGTAGATTTGAGACGTATGCTGAGCTGAGAGATTATACCGCGCCAAAATCTATACTTGCCTTACAAACAAAAGTTTATGGAAATGCTCGCGTCTATTTGGATTCAATTCCTGATGCAGATAAGAATACCATAACCAAGATTAAAGATTTACTTAAAAGTAATTTCGAAGGTTCATCTTGGAAATGGAGCGTCGAATCGAAGCTATTGTCGCGTAAGCAATTGACATCAGAAACACTTGACGACTATGCTTGTGAAATAATAAGATGGTGCAAGCAGATTGGTAAATCTGAAGCAGAAAAATTATCTATTTTTGTTCGTGGTCTTTTGCCTTCTGTCAGAGCGTTTGTGTTTTCAAAAGAACCTGAATCATTTAAACAAGCACTAGACGCCGCGAGATTGGGAATTTCAGTACAGCAAACGGCAAATGACTCGCTATTCGCACCCGCACAATCACAAAATACTGAGCCCCCGGTAAATAGCATTCATTCTGTTCTGGACACACTGACGGGAGTCGTGTCTAATATAGCCACCAGAATGGAGAAATTAGAACACGACAAACATGTCTCTTTTTCTTCCCCGCTAGATCGTACTTACAATTCAGATAGTATAAGTAGTTCCTCTCAACCTAGGCATCAACCTAGTCAAACTTGGAATCAACCAAGGCAGTCACAGGCCCCCTATAGATCGTACAGAAAATTAGTATGCAATAGGTGTGGTCGTGTGGGACATGGGTGGAGAAAATGCTATGCCAAATTTGACGTAAATAGGAATCCTTTAAACTAATAAACCCATCTGCTAGACAGAAAAAGAAACATGTTCCACGACATGTAGATGGGTTAAGGTTTCAAAGATTTGAACATGTAAGAGGTGTATACCGAAATGGCAATGCAAACCGTGTACCTCTTGATTTGAACAGACAGACATTTGGACAAAAATCTAATTCCAGTTTTTCACAAGCGCAAATTGAGATTAATTTGTCTAAGTTGAATACCATAGCAGCATTTGTTAATGGTAACCCTGTTCAATGTTTGATTGATACAGGTGCTTCTGTCAACATTATTGATCACGATTGGTTTCATGCTAATCTTTCCAATTTGCGTTTTTCTATAGAAAAATCACGTGTAGCTGAAGCACGCGTAGCAAATGGTAGTAGTTTGGAAATTACTGGATTCATAGTTTTGACCATATCTGTCAATGGCACACAATTTCCTGTACCTATGAATATTGCTCGTAACTTAAGTACACGTATCATACTTGGGTCTCAGTTTTTAAACAGGCACTGCGCAAGAATAGATTGTGAATCTCGTACACTAAGACTTGCTAAGGAGAGTAAAATACTTGTCATTGAGAAACAGGAAATTCCTGCTCACACTCAGTCTGTTGTGTGCGCAAGACTGTCAAATAAATTGCCATTCAATACAATTGGTCTCTCTCATGGAGGCAGGCGTGTCTCTGCATTAGGTGTATTGATCGCGAATACTGCTTCTAGTGTACAGAATAACTGTATTCATTTATTAGTTATGAATACTACTGATGAACCAATAACTTTGTACCCTCGTACTAAATTGGGCATTTTTTCTCTCGTTGACCCGCATAGGATTCACTCCTTCCCCGATCTTGAGAAAAACAATGTTAACAATGTTAATATAAGGCAAGCATCCGCGGTAGCTAGCGATGTAAACAGTAAACTAGATTCAGTAAAGGAAGTCCTTTCAAAAGTGAATTTAAATACTGATCACATGTCAGATACTGAAGCATCTGAAATCAATGGTTTACTCACTGAATATATTGATATATTTCAAGTAAAAGGGGGTCCTACTGGTAATTACTCCCGTGTTAAACATGCTATTAACACTGGTGATCACCCTCTTATTAGATCTAGACCGTATAGGCAAGCTCCTCACATTCAAGCCGAAGTACGTAGACAAGTCCACGAAATGTTAGAACAAGACATTATAAAGGAGTCAGCAAGTCCTTGGTCCTTTCCAGTATGCATGACACCTAAAGCTGGTGACCCAAATACTTGGTTGGTGGTTGGTTCGGTCCTGTCATGACTGACAGCTCGTGACCTTACAGATACTACGCCACAAATAACGATTTTCAGCAAAGGAGTAACAATCACGGAGAGGGTGTCCAGTAATCAATTTTATTTGGTCAATCCACCGGGAACGAGGTCTGCCTCTCTTACGCTTCCCTTCAATCATGCCTTGCATGATCATCTTCTCTAGGTTGTTACCCTTGCGACGTGAGATATGGCCGAAGTAGCTCAGCATTTGGGTGTTGATAGCATGAAGAAGTCGTTTAGACACCCCTATTTCTTCAATAATACTGGCATTGGTCCTTCTCATTGTCCATACGATACGAAGCATACGCCTCCAACACCACATCTCGAAAGCAGCTATTCTGTTTTTGTCAGCTTTGGTTAGGGTCCACGTCTCACATGCATACATGGCAATTGGAAATACAAGGACTTGGACTAGCCTGGTTTTTGTTGCTCTGGTTATTCCTCTGTCAGCCCAGATCTTGCTTAGGTTGATCATTGCTGATCTGGCCATTGCTAAACGGTGTCTAATCTCTTGGCTGCAACCACCCTCTTTGGTGATCAGGGATCCAAGGAAGTTGAATTTCGAGACCGATTCCACCTCATTACCATCAATTATGAGAGGCTCTCCAACACCATCTGTGCCTATGGACATGATCTTGGTCTTGCTGACATTTAGACGTAGGCCAAGCTGCTCACTCTCCACCTTGACTTTCTTCAGGAGTTCCTCCATCTCTTCCATATTTGTTGCAAACAGGGTGGTGTCATCGGCATAACGCAGATTGTGTATTTGGTATCCACCTACTGACAGCCCCCCTGGCCAATCATCCAATGCACATCTCATTATAGACTCTGCATAAAGGTTGAAGAGTGCTGGTGAAAGTATGCACCCTTGACGGACTCCCTGACCTAGAGCAAACCAATTACTATTTCCTTTCTCAGTGCGCACACAGGCAGCTTGACCATCATACAGATTGCGAATTAGGTGGACGAGGTGGTAAGGGATTCCCATTTCCTGCAGTGCTGTCCGCAATGCGGAATATCTCACACAATCAAAGGCCTTAGCGTAGTCTATGAAGCACATGAAGAGCTCCCTCTGGAATTCAAAACATGTTTCCATTATGTGACGTACATTGGCTATCTGATCTCTTGTGCCGCGGCCTTTCCGGAAACCGGCTTGCTCAGCAGGAAGTTCACGTTCAAGATGAGGTCTGAGACATTCGTTGATGATGTGCAGTAGGATTTTGCTTGCATGTGGTATCAGAGCGATAGTACGATGGTTTTTACACTCGCTAGCATCCCCTTTCTTTGGAAGTGTAAGGAAAACTGATCTCTTCCAATCCTCTGGCCATACTCTTGACTTCCACACAGTATTGCACAGCTTTTGCATAATAACTGCTACAGAATCATCAGCTTGCTTCAGGAGCTCACTTGGAATATCATCTAGACCAGGTGCCTTTTGACTTTTTAACTTATCAAATACTTATAGATTTGCAATTGATTTTAGAGCCTTGAATAAGATTTGTGCACGCGATAACTTTCCATTACCTAACATAAACGATGCTTTAGATAGTTTAGGTGCAGCTAAGCCAAATTTCATTACAACCCTTGATCTTGCGGCTGGATAGTGGCAAATAGGCTTGGAAGAAAGTTCCAAATCTAAAACTGCATTCATCACTCAAGATGGCCTATATGAATTCCAAAGAATGCCATTTGGTTTACATAACGCCCCAGCCACTTTCCAACGAGCTATGCAAGAAGTTTTGAGAGGTTTGAATTGGAAATTCGTTCTCTGTTACTTAGACGACATTATTATATTCAGTAGTTCTTTTTCCGAACACATGGACCATTTAAGGCAAGTTTTCGATAGGTTGCGCGCAGCTGGTCTAAAATTACAACCTAAGAAATGTACTTTTGGTCAAACTGAGGTCAAATATTTAGGTCACGTAGTGAGCAAAGATGGTGTAGCAACAGATCCAGCAAAATTGAGAATTGTCCAAGATTATCCAACTCCTGCCAAAGTAACCGAAGTCAAATCTTTTCTTGGATTTGTGGGATATTATCGAAAGTTCATAAAGGACTTTTGCAAAATTGCTGAACCACTAACCAATTTAACTAGAAAAGATGTATCTTTTGTTTGGGATCAAAGTTGTCAAGAAGCATTCAAAACGCTCAAACGAAAATTGTTAGAGCCACCAATTCTAGCATATCCAAATTTCGATGGCACAGAATTCATATTGCAACCCGATGCTAGTCGTACTGGTTTAGGTTTTATTTTGGCCCAAAAGCAGGATGGCAAGGAACGTGTGATATCCTATGGTGGAAGAGCATTACATGATGCGGAAAGAAATTACACTGTTACAGAAATTGAAGCTTTGGCAGTTGTCGAGGGAATCAAGAAATATGCTCCATATTTGCAACATAGTATCAAATTCACTGTTGTAACCGATCATTGCGCTTTGAAATGGCTCTTTGGTATTAACAAAAATACCGGAAGTCGATTAGCGCGATGGGCACTTAAACTGCAGTCATATAAGTTTGATGTAATTCACATTCGTGGACGCCATAATGGTAACGCTGATGCATTAAGTAGAATAGATTATGACAGAATGGATATTTGTACTGATTGCAATCATTCTCATTTTAAAGTCACTGATGCTGTAGAAGTTAATAAGGTAGCCTGGGTAAAGTCGCGATTAGACGAGATGGTGAGCGACATCATACAAAATCCTAGTAATGATGTGAACTCTCGTCCTACAGTAAACGTGGTTAGAAATCTTCGATTTCAAAAAGGGAAACGTGTTGAGAATGACAAAGATTCAGTCAAGCCAAATATTCCAAACTTTCCAAATGAGCTCAACTTAGACAAATTCAAACAAGTTTTGTTGACGGATATATTTGCGGGATCAATGTTGCAATATCTGGAAAACGATGAATTGCCAGATAATGCTGTTAAGGCTAGGAATGTAGTTTTACAGGCTGATCAGTACTATGCACACGAAGGGTTGTTGTATCACATTTGGCATACTCCTGCTAAAGGGCACATGCCTGAAAGAAATGTCCATCGGTTGTATATACCCGTGCAATTAATTGATACAGTTCTAAATAACTGTCATGATCACGTGTTAGCCGCACATTTTGGATTTCAGCGAACCTACAATAGAATCCGTCAACGTTACTTTTGGAAATGCATGTATCGTGACGTAGACAACTGGGTCCGTTCATGTATTTCTTGCTCTCAACGAAAAACTCATAGACATAAAGTACTAGCCCCAATGGTAACTATGAAAGTGCCAGGCGCTTTCGAACGAGTAAGTGTTGACATTTTAGGTCCTTTACCTATTAGGCCTGTCATTTCTCCATCACCACCCGGACACTGCGCCTATACGCGGGTTGTTTGTTTTAAAATGCCAAGGATGTATTCAATAACCACCAAAAAAAATGCACAAAAATTAACTCTTGGGGAACTCTTGGAATTAGGGTTTAAAGTTGAGGGTTCATTTTTGCGTCTTTAGCGATATTGACACGATGGCGTTCCATCGAAATAATGACATGCGGTGATTAAGTGTGACTACGAGCTGCGTGTACAGAACATCTCCATTCAAAACACACATCGAAGAACATGTTGTAAGTATGATACGGTATACGATACATTTCATAGATATTTGTAGCTTGTTATGTTTATTGGTAATTGATATGTCATCGGTAGTGATATAATAATTGGTATAATTCATGTATTGAAACATTAAGCTATTCAATGACCCTTTTAAACGGGCAAAATGGTGTTTGTCATCTGATTATTAAGCGAGATGGTATGGTCGGCAATATTGGTAATAATCACTTATCACAAGAAGACGGACTACGTTATGGATTGAATGTTTTATTGATGACGGAGCAAGTGGATTTGAGTGTGAAACGCACAGGGGTGTATGTCTACGGTATTAAACAACTAAAAGGCGGAGTAAATAAGGAGGGAAAAGGGAATGACACGCACATCATAGGGAACCGGAGAAAGAAAGATAGAACCAGGAGTAGATCCTATGATTAAGTACATCAAACCCCCCCCCCCCCCCCCCCCCCCCCCCACCACACACACACATCCTATCGAGAATGCAGTATTTGTTGCAATTATGATATCGGTAGATATTGAGAATGCAGTATTTGTTGCAATTATTTTGAGTTACCAGAGCTACTTATGAGTGATTTTTCGAAAGAGTTGGGACAGTTGATAATCGAGTCCATCGGTTTCGTCGAGCAACTGGCGTAAAGAAGATGACGATATGACACAGAGCCACCGGCCAGTTGAAGATGAAGATATGATACAGAGCCACCGCACTGGCCAGTTGAAGATGAAGATATGATACAGAGAAGGCGTGTAGCAGATACAGATATAGCACAGAGTGACCGGTGTGAAGAAAATGAAGATATGAAGAGCGACCGTCGCGGCGGCGTGAAGAAGATGAAGATATGAAGAGCGACCGGCGTTAAGAAGATGAAGCTATGATACATTAGAAGTCGTTTCAACATTTCATATTCGGAATGTAAATGTTATTCACTGACAACTCAAACAAGAGAACAGATCTGTTAGTGTTAATATTGGTTCAATCATGATTATTAACGAGTCCTTATACATTTTCATTAACTATCGATTGCAAAATACTGAAAAGTAATCCGTGGTTCTTCTATTTAATCAAACAAATTTTATATCATCAACTTTGTGTATATTGGAAATAGCCTTACGGATACTTTTGAATCAAAATGATTATAATTTGCAGGAATTTTGTCTTTGCTGCTGTCTTAACTTTAAGAAAAGAGACGATATCTGAAACAGTTTACCTTAATTCGCAGTCCACAATTTGGCAATTTCGATGTTAAATCCGGCACATATAGTTCACCAGAATGTTTATCTAGCGCCATCACTTCAAGCGTTTTCCCATGAAATATTACGTTTCAGGGTTCTATTAAACCATATCTATTGAAACTATTTTTTTCTTCAAATTTCATTTTCATCACCAATCTCTCCGTCTCACTTTCATATCTTTGGACAAATAAACTTAAGCGTACACATTTCCCCCATTTAGACATGTTAAGATAAAGAATGGGCTATATTTTTTGGTTTAAATCAGCAAATTAATTATCAGGTATTATAATTTAGTTATTTTTTTGTTTAGGCCTTTATCTTAGTTTTTTAATTCATAACTATAGCGCGGGGGGCTATTTTGTGTAGGCCCACATATATAGCGCACTTTTTTTTAAATATTAGGGCTACTAGCGTAGCGGACCTTTTGAAAAATTATGACTAGCGGACCGTGTGAAAATGTATGACTAACGGACCGTTTTTTATAAAGGTTCGCTAGTCATAATTAAAAAATTA
>CM069457.1:21075328-21269050 GCA_035610835.1 Ophiura sarsii | reverse complement strand
GGGCAAAGTTTTTTTTAAACTTCCATGCCACCACACCCCCCCCCCCACCCGCCCCCCTGAGTATCTAATGGTGCGTCCCTTACTTTCATGATTTGCCTGAAGAACATTGTTTGTTCTGTCACCAGTAAAACAACTTAATTTCGCTAGCAATTAAAACTGTTTTACAGTATTAAAATGTGTCGTTGCAAGTTTGAAGCTACGTAATCATGATAGACCTATGTTCGCGTGCATCAACATTTCGTGAGTGCAGCTGATTCGCGAAATTTGGCATGTTTTGCTTTTTATCGGCCTGTAACCAAATAATATAAAGTGGGCATTCACGACATTTTTATAACGCGAAAAAGGCAGAAGTCAGTCATGTCAGTGATTCGTGAAATTGTATTGCCGTAAACATTTCGTGCTACAGTGTTTCTACCATCTGTGATTTTATTGAATGATTCTTTTGCTGTCAATATTGCTTGGACATACTGACAAACCCTATTGATACAGGGTGTCCCAAAATGATTAGTACCCGCCAACGATGCCCAAATTCCATTACTTTTTTTAACCATAAATATCAATGATATCATATTCGTTGTGTTTTAATCAACTTTAAATATATTGTTACCTTTCATTGCAATTTTAGATCACGAAAATCGGACTTAAAATAGAAGATACATCCTATTGTGTAGGGATGGTGATTTTACCATTTCGACAAATTGCTAGAAAAAACCCGAGTGTGTTAAAACTGTTTGAAATTAACAAAGACATCCCCTCATCTATCATTCTATAGCCTTTTGTTCTTTTCTGTCTACCTGTCATTAGTTATGGGTTTTCATATAACTCGTCATTCTGTATCTTTATTAATTTTAAGAGTAAACAGTGTTCGGCATGCTTGAGTGATTTTATGACTTGTTTCAGATCGTGATGCTTTGTTTCTATTTTACAAGCGTTTAGATAATGAAATGGTATTTGGTGACTCTATGAGTTGAAAAAGTAATGGAATATCTAAATGCTTACCGAGTTTGTCCATTTTGTTTTTCGGGATATTTTTCTCAATATTTAGATTCTCATGATTTCAAAATGATAGGCCCTAGTTATGTCAAAAAACTGAATTTTTCTCTCAGATATGTAAAAAAACGAATTATCTAATCCACTGCTCACCTAAGACCACTTTTTACCTAGCCTTCAAATAATCCTCAAAACTCGTAGCCAAATAGAAACAAAGCATCACATGCCGGGCATTTATTACTCATCAGGCCCCTTGCAATTAAATGTGAGTTTACTGTTGCGTTTTTGAAAAGCAGGACGAGGTGACTATTTAATAGTCACCTCGCTTTAAACAATGAAATAATTAAATATTTTAAAAATATTACATATATCACGCGGGTGACTTTTGGACGCGCGCGGGCAACAGTAAACTCACATTTAATTGCAAGGGGCCTCATATTAAATTCAAGCAAAAAGAATAATTAACTGTTACTGTAAGCCTATGCAGGGCCCTTGAAAGGATATTAAAATATTATTATTATTATATTAAAAAATAATCAAATAAAATCACAGATTTTCATTGA
This sequence comes from Ophiura sarsii, assembly GCA_035610835.1. Lineage (NCBI taxonomy): Eukaryota > Metazoa > Echinodermata > Ophiuroidea > Amphilepidida > Ophiuridae > Ophiura > Ophiura sarsii. The sequence goes on along the minus strand of CM069457.1, from coordinate 21,267,497 downwards.
TCACATCATGTTAAATACAAAAGGTCACTTTTACAAGGATTTCAATATTTTATATTTATAAAAAAAAGATTTAAAAAGACCACCGCATTCCGCATTAGGTTTTGAAAAACTCAAGATCTTTAAGACAAAAGACTTTTTTTTCTAATATAGCCTTATAGTTTTGCCAAAATGTCTGTTCGGCGAGCTATAGTTTTACCAACATGTCTTGGTGCAGCGAGTTATAGTCCCGGGTTATAGTTTTACCAACATGTCTGTGAGGCGAGTTATAGTTTAACCAACATGTCCGTGGGGCGAGTTATACTTACCAACAGTTAACATGTCTAGCTATGGAAACTTTTATTTTCAATAAATGACCTGTGACCAGTGGCGTAACTAGACTTTTTCATTGGGTGGGGGGGGGGGGGGGGGGGGCAAGAAGGGGCAGTGACTTGAAATGGGGGGGGGGGGGGGGGCTCCATTCCATACCCACACCGATTGACTTCACCCATCTCTGCCCCCCCCCACCACCCATTTCAAATCACTGCCCCCCCCCCCCCCCCCCCGCTGGTTACGCCACTGGCGGTAAGGGTATGTTGTACACCAAACGCCCGCGAAAAATGGTCCTTCTAAATTGCTTGGAAATAGAAACAGGTGTTCAACCAATGTGGTCATATTACTTGAACTTTAAACATGGATTCTGAACTGATATGAAGTATAAGTTATACTTATTGTTTTATGTCGCGCAGTGTCATTTTATGCGCAATTCTGGCGTATGCCAAAATCACGCTTTATAATTTCCCTTGGAATTATTTATAATAGATCAAAACTGGGGGACTAATTTGCTAAATTCTGGACCAACCAAAAGAGGGCAATTCTTTAAATATTATAGGAGCGCCAACAATGCGCTGTTAAAATCCAAACTTTTTCAAAGTCAAAATAGACACTCTTTGCAGCTTTCAAAATCCCTTGTTTACACAAACAAATACCCTTCCCCCGCCGACCGCCGAACAAACCTGCCGTCCAGAAGGAGGAAATTCCTTTTTGACATAGGAGCGCCCACGTGTAATTAACTAAATAAAAGGTTTGCTCTCAAAATATCCAGTAATATAAACCGAATAAATCCATATTAGACATGACCTTAATCTTCAACACAAGGAGTATCGATTTTAAATGGGGTTACCTGCATGGGAAACTAGCTCCATTTGAACCTGCGCAATTTGCTAAATTCTGGACCAACCAAAAGGAGGCAATTCCTTTTTACGTATCATAGGAGCGCCAACAACGCGCTGTTAAAACCAAACTGTTTCCAAGTCAAAATAGACACTCTTTGCAGCTTTCAAACCTTGTTTACACAAACAAACACCCTCCCCTGCCGACCACCGAACAAACCCGCCGTCCAGACGGAGGAAATTCCTTTTTGACATAGGAGCACCCACGTGTAATTAACCAAATAAAAGGTTTGCGCTCAAAATATCCAGTGATATAAACCGAATAAATCCATACTAAACATGACCTCAGTGGCGTAACAGCCGGTGGGGGGCAGGGGGGGCACAGTGCCCCCCTGAAGGTGCTCAGCAGGAAATTCAAACCTACCCACCAGGAAAAATAGGGGGAAGGGAAAAGAGGAAAAGAAGGGGGAAAGGGAAAGAAAAGAGAGAGAGAAAGGAAAAAGGAGGAAAAAGAAAAAGGAAAAGGAGAAAAAAGGGGAAAGAAAGAAAAGAAGAAAGGGAAAGAAAGAAAATTTCGCAGTACAAAAAGCACAATAGTCAACAAATTGTTGACGGTTGTGCTTTTTGTACTTCGAAATTTTGTGACCGTGCGAAATTTTGTGACCGTGCGAATTTTGTTGACCCTACACCCCCCCCCCCTTACGTGAAATTCACGAGGTGACTGACTGGGAAAAAATTTGGGGCAACCTTTTGCGAAAAATTCCGTGACGGAATTATTCTAACCAGGATTTTTTTTGGCTGTGCCCCCCCCTGACAACCAACCTCTGTTACGCCCCTGCATGACCTTAATCTTCAACCCAGGGAGTATCGATTTCAAATGGGGTTACCTGCATAACTCCATTTGAACCTGAGCAATTTGCTAAATTCGGGACCAACCAAAAGGAGGCAATTCCTTTTTACATATAGGAGTAAATTATAAATAGTCCGCAACAGATCACTATACCCCCTGTCTTTGTAAAACCCGGCAATTTGGGCCTATTGCGAAAAAATAAACTACAGATCTGAAACCGTACGCATAGATTTGGGTGAAACCCGACTGAAAGTCTGACTAATTCAGCCAAAGACACTACGCGTCAAAACGGCGCTGCCCATGAAAAAGGAATTTCCCAACTATGGTTCGGTTTTGGATCGGTAGCATAAATTTGGAAATTACGTCGGCTGATCCTCTGAGAGTTTCCGGTCAAGTAGAAAATGTCCGCAACAGATCACTGTACATGTACGTCTTTGTAAAACCCGACAATTTGGGCCTATTGCAAAAAATAAACTACAGATCTAAAACCTACGCATAGATTTGGGTGAAACCCGACTGAAAGTTTGACTGATTCAGCCAAAGACACCCGCGTCAAAACGGCGCTGCCTATGAAAAAGGAATTTCCCAACTATGGTTCGGTTTTGGTTCGGTTGGCAAATCATTTCTATTGGGTATAAAACACTATTGAACCTACATCAACCAATATAAAACCTGGATACGTGATATTATTAGATCTAAAGCATAAATTTGGAAATTGAACCACGGGTCAATACGGCGCTGCCCATGAAAAAGGAATTTCCCAACTATGGTTCGATTTTGGATCGGTAGCATAAATTTGGAAATTGCGTCGGATCGGCTGATCCTCTCTGAGAGTTTCCAGTCAATTATAACATTTCCGCAACAGATCACTATACCCTGCCCCTGTCTTTGTAAAACCCGACAATTTGGGCCTATTGCGAAAAAATCAACTACAGATCTGAAACCTACGCATAGATTTGGGTGAAAACCGACTTTTATTTATAACATTGTGCAAAGCATATCCACCCCCACCTCCCCTGGCCCTTGCCAAACTCGACAATACTATCCACTCGTTGAATTACACTCATTTTGTCTGTGGAGGTAAAGGTGAGCATGTGGCATGTGACGAGTGTCCAATTCGTGGTTATTTGACACGATTTGATTCGCCATATGGAAGTTTGACAAATTCAGCCAACTGTCCGCAACAGATCACTATATACTCCCAACCCCCTGTCTTTGTAAAACCCGACAACTTGGGCCTATTGCGAAAAAAATAAACTACAGATCAGAAACCTTCGCATAGACTTGGGTGAAACCCGACTGAAAGTTTGACTAATTCAGCAAATGCTGCCCATGAGAAGAAATTTTTTTTCTCCCAACTATGGTTCGGTTGGCAAATCATTTCTATTGGGGATAAAACACTATTGAACCTACATCAACCAATATAAAATCTGTATACGCGATATTATTAGATCTAAAGCATAAATTTGGAAATTGTTTCGGCTGATTTAACTGATTTTGATACACTGATAATGTTGAACTAACATAACTTAATACCGCGCTGCCCCTGTCTTTGTAAAACCCGACATTTTGGGCCTATTGCGAATAATTAAACTGCAGATCAAAAACCTACGCATAGATTTGGGTGAAACCCGACTGAAATTTTGACTAATTCAGCCAAAGACACCACGCGTCAATACGGCGCTGCCCATGAAAAAGGAATTTCCCAACTATGGTTCGGTTTTGGATCGGTAGCATAAATTTGGAAATTGCGTCGGATCGGCTGATCCTCTCTGAGAGTTTCCAGTCAAGTATAAAATGTCGGCAACAAATCACTATACCCCCCCCCCCCTCTGTCTTTGTAAAACCCGACAAACCCGACGGAAAGTTTGACTAATTCAGCCAAAGACACCACGCGTCAAAACGGCGCTGCCCATGAAAAAAAAAAATTCCCAACTATGGTTCGGTTTTGGTTCGGTTGGCAAATCATTTCTATTGGGGATAAAACACTATTGAACCTACATCAACCAATATAAAATCTGTATACGCGATATTATTAGATCTAAAGCATAAATTTGGAAATTGTTTCGGCTGATTTAACTGATTTTGATACACTGATAATGTTGAACTAACATAACTTAATACCGCGCTGCCCCTGTCTTTGTAAAACCCGACATTTTGGGCCTATTGCGAAAAATTAAACTGCAGATCAGAAACCTACGCATAGATTTGGGTGAAACCCGACTGAAATTTTGACTAATTCAGCCAAATACACCACGCGTCAATACGGCGCTGCCCATGAAAAAGGAATTTCCCAACTATGGTTCGGTTTTGGATCGGTAGCATACATTTGGAAATTGCGTCGGATCGGCTGATCCTCTCTGAGAGTTTCCAGTCAAGTATAAAATGTCCGCAACAAATCACTATACCCCCCCCCCCCTCTGTCTTTGTAAAACCCGACAATTTGGGCCTATTGCGAAAAACTAAACTACAGATCTGAAACCTACGCATAGATTTGGGTGAAACCCGGCTGAAAGTTGAACTAATTCAGCCTAAGACACCACACGTCAATACGGCGCTGCCCATGAAAAAGGAATTTCCCAACTATGGTTCGGTTTTGGATCGGTAGCATAAATTTGGAAATTACGTCGGCTGATCCTCTGAGAGTTTCGGTCAAGTATAACATGTCCGCAACAGATCACTGTACATGTACGTCTTTGTAAAACCCGACAATTTGGGCCTATTGCAAAAAATAAACTACAGATCTAAAACCTACGCATAGATTTGGGTGAAACCCGACTGAAAGTCTGACTAATTCAGCCAAAGATACTACACGTCAAAACGGCGCAGCCCATGAAAAAGGAATTTCCCAACTATGGTTCGGTTTTGGATCGGTAGCATAAATTTGGAAATTACGTCGGCTGATCCTCTGATCTGAGAGTTTCCAGTCAAGTATAAAATGTCCGCAACAGATCACTGTACTACACCCTGTCTTGTAAAACCCAACAATTTGGGCCTATTGCGAAAAATTAAACTACAGATCAGAAACCTACGCATAGATTTGGGTGAAACCCGACTGAAAGTTTGACTGATTCAGCCAAAGACACCCGCGTCAAAACGGCGCTGCCTATGAAAAAGGAATTTCCCAACTATGGTTCGGTTTTGGTTCGGTTGGCAAATCATTTCTATTGGGTATAAAACACTATTGAACCTACATCAACCAATATAAAACCTGGATACGTGATATTATTAGATCTAAAGCATAAATTTGGAAATTGAACCACGGGTCAATACGGCGCTGCCCATGAAAAAAGGAATTTCCCAACTATGGTTCGATTTTGGATCGGTAGCATAAATTTGGAAATTGCGTCGGATCAGCTGATCCTCTCTGAGAGTTTCCAGCCAAGTATAAAATGTCCGCAACAGATCACTATACCACCCCCCCCCCCCCCCCCGGTCTTAGTAAAACCCGACAATTTGGACTTATTGCAAAATTTGAACCGTAATGCGCAATCTGGACCAACCAAAAGGAGTCAATTCCTTTTTACATATAGGAGTCAAGTATAAACTGTCCGCAACATATCACTTTACCCCCCCCCCCCATTTTTGTGTAAAACCGACAATTTGGGCCTATTGCGAAAAAATAAACTACAGATCTGAAACCTACGCATAGATTTGGGTGAAACCCGACTGAAAGTTTGACTAATTCAGCCAAAGACACCACGCGTCAATACGGCGCTGCCCATGAAAAAGGAATTTCCCAACTATGGTTCGGTTTTGGATCGGTAGCATAACTTTTGGAATTCCTGACCTTTTTTGATATTCCAAACATATTTTTTGGAATTCCAAACATTTTTCAATAGTCAAGGCCTTGGAAATCCAGACAACTTTTAATTATCACTATTCCTCTATACCCATTTCCCATACTATTAACGCTTGGAATTCCAGACATTTTTCAATAGTCAGGCCCTGGAAATTCAGACAACTTTTCATTATCACTATTCCTCTATACCCCTTTCCCATACTATTAACGCTTGGAATTCCAGACGTTTTTGGAATTTCAAACATTTTTCAATAGTCAAGGCCCTGGAAATTCAGACAATTTTTCATTATCGCTATTCCTCTATACCCATTTTCCATACTATTAACGCTTGGAATTCCAGATGTTTTTGGAATTTCAAACATTTTTCAATAGTCAAGGCCTGGAAATTCAGACAACTTTTCATTATCACTATTCCTCTATACCCATTTCCCATACTATTAACGCTTGGAATTCCAGACATTTTTCAATAGTCAGGCCCTGGAAATTCAGACAACTTTTCATTATCACTATTCCTCTATACCCCTTTCCCATACTATTAACGCTTGGAATTCCAGACGTTTTTTGAAACAAAATATTATTCCTCTATAGGGGGGGGGGTGCGGATTTTATCTGGAATAGCCCAATGCCGAGTGACGTCCCCGTGCTAATCCGGCGATCTATTAATTGTTGAGCTTTGTTTGTTTAGAAAAAACAAGCCAAGTTTGACTACAATTATATCGTATTTCATCAATAAATAAGTACAAATACGATGTTAATCGAATACTCGACATACCAACCAACCCGTCATATGACAATCTTTTTTATTTTTAGCGATTTCGAGGCACTTTTCGAAGCCATACAACTTGTACAGCAGGCCTATATATACCACAAAGAAATTTAATTATTGCCTCCGCGATCGCTGATTTCCATCAATCCATTTCTACCGAATCGTGATCGCAACAGAGCCACTAACCATCATGCACCATGCAGCATACATTTAGAACGTGCATATAAATATACCGTATCGTTGAAGTAAAATACACTAGTAAATATGATCAGGGATTCTATTAATTTTGATATGATATGATCTGTCACATGAGGGCAACCTAATTTGTTGGCCTTATTTCTTGTAAATCGTATCATTATGATTTGAACTTCTGAGTTTGTTAAGATGAACACTTTGTTATTGTGTATCTTGAAAGAGTTTTTTTCCTCGGGGGTGGGTGGTGCATGGTGGGTATGTGTGTGTTATGAAAAATGTTCTGAAAAGCATTAAGAGGAATACAGTTTTAAAATAAACAAGACTTTATATGCAAAATGGTCTGGAATTAATTAATTTATTGTAGTAAGGACATATTTATATCCCTATTCACAATTAATTATACACTCTTGGTTCTATACGCTACACGTATATTTGGGCACATATTATTTAAAAAATGAATGTTTCAAAAATAATGAATAATGAATAATGAAATTGTCGCCTCGTCCCTGACCCAAAAAAATGTGACGGGAAACTAACAATTCACTTTCATTAGCCTAATCCGGCGATCTAATTAATTGTTGACGTCCTGTCATTATAATTGTATCTTTAAACCTGCGTCAATAATTCATATTATACCTCATTAAAGCCTAGTTAATAGTTGGACGGATTTTACGATCAAAACACGTTATATTATTTTAATTATCTGCACAGACCATTGTCTTAAGCATATCTTTAACTTGAATTTGATACCTTACAAGTCTGGTTTGGATACATAGTACTACTTAATAATTTCAACGAGTTTGGTCATTAATTAAGCTTGCCTTAATTAAGACAGATTTTGGATTTTAAAAAAAAGTAAAGATAAATGTGAACTTTTTCTCAGACAGAATTGTTGACAATGATGTGAATTTGGTGTTAACAGCATGTATAGTTTTTGCTGGAAAGTACAAAAAGCAAATTGTTAATGTATTTCTTTATAATATGCTAATTAATGCAAATAAGGTCAAACCATTTTCTCTCTCTATGACATTGAATCACCAAGTTGTATTTTTTAATACATATTATACCTCATTATAGCCTAGTTAATAGTTGGACGGATTTTACGATCAAAACACGTTATATTATTTTAATTATCTGCACAGACCATTTTCTTAAGCATATCTTTAACTTTAATTTGATACCTTGCAAGTCTGGTTTGGATACATATTACTACTTAATAATTTCAACGAGTTTGGTCATTAATTAAGCTTGCCTTAATTAAGACAGATTTTGGATTTTTAGTTTTTGCTGGAAGTACAAAAAGCAAATTGTTAATGTATTTCTTTATAATATGCTAATTAATGCAAATAAGGTCAAATCATTTTCTCTCTCTATGACATTGAATCACCAAGTTGTATTTAATAATATAATACTGTCTCCTTGTCTTACATACTGTTACTTTTTTTTGTTTTGAATTAGAGCGTAATTTCAATAACATGCACTTTTGGTAATTTATGCTCTGTTGCACTGTATAGTATGGTGGCATAAGCTTTTGGGCTAAGTTACTCCAAATACATGGCACAATTGATGGAAATGATATCGACTGACCTTCGCCAAAATGACATGTTCATTTGTATTACATTACGATGACTGGCCTGCAGGGATGTAAATAATGTCGCGGTAATTTTAGACCTGCTCTAGGGCTCTGTGCTGCCTCGTGTGAAATACAGAAAACACGCCCTTGTTTAGCGATAAAGGCTTTAGCGAACCTTGAAGAAGGTATCTTTGATTTTTTTAATTTCTGATGAGTCGGTCACCCACACTAATTTCAAATGCTTTATAAAACCAAGGAACAAAGCTGTTACAGAAATCCCAAACCCTGAAACATCTGAACAAGTTGTAAACAGAAATGTTAAATATCTCAACAATTTATGACTGAAAAAGAAAAAAGAAAAAAAAAACCCAGTAAATTAAGGCGAACAAAAAATATGAGACGTGGATGCTAAACATTTTTATTTTTTACTAGCCTTAGGGCTTAGGCCTATAAGCTTTTATTTAGCAAAATAATCGATTGTTAACCGCGATGTATATCGAGGTTCTTGTGACGCACGGCATCACTAGCCTCGTATCTGCGGGCACTGTTGTCATTGTTATGCATTCCGTTTTTTGTGTGTAATTTTAAAAAGCTAACTACTTTTTCGTTAAGGTATGGTTATCACTCAAAAATCGCGAGAATACTGTGAACCATATTTACTTAGATGTGTAGAAACAAATGTTTCGAAAATCGATTTGGATACATACGCAATGTGAATTTTTGTTATGAAATACGTCATATTCTGGACTGTGCTGATATTGAACGATATTATACAAGCACGAGGCTATAGTGATCATGTGTGATAGCCGCAGGAGACGGCTTAAGTGGTATGCCTTGGTAAATATTGGATAAACCATAGACGGTGGATAAACCATGGACTTATTTGATCCGATGGATAAACAAACATATCTTCGAAGCAGTAAAGACGGTTGCTGTTCAGTCGAGATTAATACTACAGTACAACAATAATAACACGCAGATAATAGTTAATTGGTAGCAGCCTTGAGTAAACCAGAGAGATGTTATACTAATAGTAATACACCTCCCTGGGTAAACTCCTTGGTAAACTCTCAGAAATCCAAAATTAACAAACCACGAAACTATTTATTAAGCCAATTGAGAAGACAGTATTGTAAGGAAATAACTAGTAAAGTTTCAACTGTTTAAAAATTGATTTTGCACAAATAAGTCTCATTTTCCATCATCACAACAGCAATTCATTAACTCATGTGGCGGCCGGCCGCCCTTTCCCAAAAACTTAATTTTTTTTTTATTAACCATTCGTATGCTATTTTTTGTGTAAGTGTACAATGACTGAGATTGCATTCATAATGGGCCTCTAAATTCTGATTTTTTAAATACTATTTGTCCATAATATTACTCTATCTTGCTGTCATCACTATATTTGTTTGTTCATTAAATGTGCTCACAAATGCAGATTAAAATACTATTTAGTATTGTTAAAATAATATTTTTATGCCGTCCACTCGCGAGCGCGATCCTGACCTAGCAATTGTAATATAGTACGCAATGTGTTAATACTGATTCGCACGTGTTTCGTGTGGGCGATGGTTCACGCGCGCTGTATCAACTTCCTTGAAGCATTCGCTAATTAATGAATAATGGAGCTGAATCAGTAACGGGAATTCAATACAAGGGTTGGCCATTGTGAATGAGGGGTGAGATGCCATGTGTTTTTGGTATAGAAATCCTACAGCTCCGCTATAGGCTATGGTTGAGTTTAAAAAAAATCGCGTCGCCTACCTCTGCTCTGGTGCTTAAAATATATTAATTGTGCTACACTTAAAAAAGGGAATACCATAATTATTTAGTTTGTTTACATCACGAATCGGCGATCACGTTCGCTTGAAAAGAGGCTATAGGTTCATTAACACACTTTGGAGTTAAAAATACACAAGCACATGCAGAACACACAGAAGACCACGTGACCACTTAGCCTAGATAAATACTAATTAGGATTATACCATTTCTCAAGGGGTGTGTCCTCATTTTATTATTCAATTTCTCAAATAGTGTGTTCTCAATACGAACTTAAAATTCAGGGGAGGGGAGATACGTGATACCCATCATCTCCATTACATAGTTTATAAACATTTACAATGATCTAAAACACTAAAATGAACTGAACTTTTGTTGATTATAAATTGAGAAGTGGATTAGGTAGGGAGGAGAGGGGAGGTTTGTTTAGTCAATTAAATTAAACAATATACATTTACTGTGATCTTAAAAACCTAGAGAGGGTTAGGGGTAAAGGGTAGGGGAGGGAGGGGCCAGGGGGAAATAGAGGTAGATAGTCAATTAAAAAATGTATATTTACGGTGATCTAAAAACACTAATTGGACTCAACTGAGTTCATGATAAAGATAGTCTGGAGAGGAGTAGGGAGGGAAAGGTGGAGGGAGAGCGCATGTTACAGGGGAGGAGTAGGGGAGATTGACTCTAGAGGGAGGGACAGTGGGAGGAGCATGGATGGGGAGCTGGATTGTCTCGGTGTGAGAGGGGCAGGAGGATTATCTCAAGAGGTTGAACACGGATTTGATTTACATAAGGGGGGGGGGGGAGATAGTTAGGCCATTCAATACCCAGTTGATTTGACAGTTTTGATGTCAAGTAAAAAAAGAAGTGAAAGGAACCTTGTACTTTGTTAATGGGCAAGATGGTCTCGAGAGGGGAGGGGGGGCAGAAACATTGAAGCCTATCAGGTGCCTTATTTACTATAACTTTAGGTATACTTACATTGATTAAATTAATCTATTAATCTAAAAATACTAATAGAACTGAACTTTACTTTGTTGATGATCAAGATTGTCTCGAGGGAAGTGAGGGGGCGGGGGACTTTGATATGGTGAATAAGGGGTAGGTTGTCAAAATGACCATGTTTGGTGGTACCAAGTGTTATTTTGGTGGTTCCCAGTGTTGCTGGTTCCGTGCTCAATGAATACGTTTTGGGGGTTGTGTTTGGATGTGGTGAATAAGGAGAGGTGGGTTGACAAAATATGCATACAACTAACATGTGATTATAACCAGAAACAAAACAATTGCAACAGACACACGTTTGGGCCTTTGTTACTTCTATGGACAGTACAAAAGGCCTACAATTCCATTTCCTATGTATGATGGAGGATAATAATTATTTAGTAATTATGTTAATGAGCTCATTTGCATATTTTGCTATATTATTAGTTTTAGCTCTTACTCTTTGAGTACAATGACAGATAAACTTAAGCTAGGATGGTTAGACATGATCAGCTCCAACGCTGGTCCAACCAAGCTCTCATTTTCATTTGTATACATTTGATAATTAGCTAATTTGCATATTGGCTCAATACTTGAATTGGCTGTAACTCCTTAATGCAAGGACTATCTCAATTAAATATAACTCTTCAATTAAATAGACTGAGTGAACCTCTACAAAACTAGGATGGTTATACATGACTAGATCTATCATTTATCAATGTTAGGGCTGAATCGTATGGTTGTAATTATGCTAATGAGCTCATTTGCATATTTTGGTCAAATCTTTATTTTGGCTCTTAATCATGAAAACAATGAGTGATACACTTCCAAATTGGCTAGAATGGTAAAACATGATCAGCTCCACCAATGGTCCAAGCTAGATCTCATTTATATTTGTGCTAATATGGTAATTAGCTAATTTGCATATTTTGGCTCAATACTTGAATTGGGTGTAACTCCTTAATGCAAGGACTATCTCAATTAAATATAACTCTTCAATGAAATAGACTGAGTTAACCGCTACAAAACTAGGATGGTTATACATGACTAGATCTATCATTGATCTATGTTAGGGCTGAATCGTATGGTTGTTATTATGCTAATGAGGTCATTTGCATATTTTGGTCAAATCTTTATTTTGGCTCTTAATCATGAAAACAATAACTGATACACTTCCAAATTGGCTCGAATCGTAAAACATGATCAGCTCCACCAATGGTCTAAGCTAGATCTCTATTACATTTGTGCTAATATGATAATTAGCTAATTTGCATATTTTGCCTGAATATTTGAATTGGCTTTAACTCCTTACTGCAAGGACTAATTCAATTAAATATAAATGTTCAATGAATAGATTGACTTAACCTATTACAAACTAGGATGGTTATACATGGCTAGATCTATCTTTTATTAATGTTAATGCTGATCCATATGGTTGTAATTATGCTAATGAGCTTATTTGCATATTTTGGTCAAATCTTTATTTTGGCCCTTAATCATGAAAACAATGAGTGATACACTTCTAAATTGGCTAGAATGGTAAAACATGATCAGCTCCACCAATGGTCCAAGCTATGTCCCATTTATATTTGTGCTAATATGATAATTAGCTAATTTGCATATTTTGCCTGAATATTTGAATTGGCTGTAACTCCTTAATGCAAGGACTAATTCAATTAAATATAAATCTTCAATGAATAGACTGACTTAACCTCTTACAAATTAGGATGGTTATACATGGCTAGATCTATCTTTGATTAAAGTTAATACTAATTCATATGGTTGTAATTATGCTAATGAGCTTATTTGCATATTTTGGTCAAAATGTTGAATTAGCTATAACGCTTAAAGACAACAACTAATTTAATTAAATATAATCTTAATCAAATATACTGATTTAACCTCTACCAAAACTTGGATGGTTAGACATGACCTGACCTATCAGTGATCAATGCTAGGGCATATTTATATGGTTGTTATGCAAATGAGCTCATTTGCATATTTTTGTCAAATCTTTGATCTGGCTCCTAATCCTAAAAACAATGAGTAATAAACTTCCAAGTTGGCTAGTATTGTAGAACATGATCAGCTGCACCATTGGTCTAAGCTAGATTCCATTAGCATTTGTGTAAATATAATAATTAGCTCATTTTCATATTTTAGTCAAAATGTTGAATAACTCTGCAAGGGAACACCTCATTCAATTAAATATAATTATTCAACTAATAAATAGGCAGACTTCACCTCTACCAAACTAAGATGGTTCGACATTACCAAATGTATTATTGATCAATGTTAGGGCTTTAGATGTAATTATTCTAATGTGCTAATTTGCATATTTGGTCAAATCTTTGATTTGGCTCTTAATTTTGAAAACAATGGGTAATACACTTCCAAGTTAACTACAGCCTACAGTGTGATAGGACATGATCAGCTGCACCATTGGTCCAAGCTAGTTCTCATTTGCATTTGTGTAAACATGATAATTAGCTCATTTGTATATTTAAGTCAAAATTTTGAATTAGCTATAACTTTGGCAACAACTTATTCAATTAAGTATAACTCTTCAGCTAATAGACTGTTTAACATCTACCAAACTAGGATGTTTAGACATGACTAGATTTATTATTGATATATGTTAGGGCTGATTTGTATGATTGTAATTATGTTAATGTCCTAATTTGCATATTTTGAAAAGATTTGGCTTTTAAAAACAATGAGTGATACACTTCCAAGTTAACTAGTATGAAGGGAGATGATCGGCTGCACAATTGTTGTAAGCTAGATCTCTTTGCATGTGTAAATATGATAATTAGATAATTTGCATATTTTAGTCCAAAAAATTGAATTAGTTATAACTACTTAATGCAACAACTAATTCATTTAACTGTAACTCTAAAAATAACACTCAGTCTTCAACCAATAAGTTCAAGTCCAATTGGAACTCACTTAGGTTACAGTTGTAACATGGGACCCTGCATAATTATGTTAACAAGGTTAAATGTCATCTTAGGCCGTGTTGTAAAATAGGCTGTTAAAGTTGTTGCTAAAATGTGAAGTCCAATTGATAATAAACTAAGCTTAACATCCATCATTCCAGTTTCATCATGGCCAGATCTATTATGAGTCATTATTGTAGAATATACGTAAGCTCCCTTTTACATGAAACCTGCAAAAATGTCGCGGTTCTGCATCATTGATGCCCTCGTTAAACCAGAGAGGTGTGAATTACTTCAATGAACTTTAACTTCATTTCCGGATGTCTATACGGGTCCGGTAACACGGCGAGTTATGGGGCGGCGAGTTATGGGAGAGTTACGGTAAGACCAGCCGGCGAGTTACGGTAAGACCAACCGGCGAGTTACAGTAAGACCAACCGGCGAGTTACAGTAAGACCAACCGGCGAGTTACAGTAAGACCAACCGGCGAGTTACAGTAAGACCAGCCGGCGAGTTACAGTAAGACCAACCGGCGAGTTACAGTAAGACCAGCCGGCGAGTTACGATAAAATTAAATATTATATAATAATATAATAAAAATAAATATTATATAATATTAATAATACTAGCGGCACGCCCGTCCTTCGGACGGGCTTTCCCGCTAGGGAGTAGGGCCTACCAGATAGAACACCTACAAAATAAAACAACTTAGAGTGTTGGAAAATGTATAACGAAACTCATAGGAATAGAACAATATTTAAAACATTTTTGTTTTAAATCAAAAGGTTTTGTAGTAGGCCTAATTCAAAAGTTTTCAAATTTCAATTAAAAAACTTGAAAAAGCAACTCCCACACCCCCCCCCCCCCCCCGCCCACCCACGCCCCGTGGCATATTTCAACTCCAAGGCTTAAACCTTAACCATCTCCCGTAACCCATCCGTCCCTCCCCCGCCCCGTCCCCGCCCGCCCGCCCCCGCCCCGTGGCATATCCGTTACGCAATTTACAATTTAGCACAGTATCAAATCCCACATCTGACACCATCGATGTGCAATTTAATAATACATTTCTTTATTAACCCCATCCCAAACCACATAACCCTAACATAGGCCATAAGAGGATCATTACACATAACCCCTAACCCGTCACCCGCTCCCGCCCCCGCCACGTGGCTTATGCAACCCCAAGGCCTAAACCGTAACCAACTCCCGTGGCGCAGCGTATTTCTCCAATATTTGCCCGCCCGCCTTTGTAGGCGTGCGTGGGTGTAGTGCGTGCGCGTTTATTTTGCATGGCGCACTGCGACGCGTTTTGTGTTACGCGCGCCGACTGCATGGTTACAGTGTACGCAGAGAAAAACAAACATGGCCCGTAAAAAATAGTCTCAAAAGCCGGTAAATTGCCATAATTTTGCTCATATCGCGGTCAATTCTGTACGGTTTTCGGCCATTTATAGCTTATAACACTCACATTATAATCATCTTTTATCAGTGCAATGTTCACGGCGTTTAGTTGCAAACTGAGAGAGCCTTTTATGGATACATACATACATACACCATACGGCAAATTATAGTAAGACTAGCGGCGTACCCTCGCTGCGCTCGGGTCCCCGCTAGATGGTTACGCCACATTACCTACCTTTGAAACCACATAAAGCCCCTACAACCCCCCCCCCCCCCCCATTTTTTTTATTTCTTAAAAAGGTTGATTTTATAACCATATCCCTCCTAAAGGCCATATAAACCCCCTACAACACCCAATCAAGTTGATTTATAACTATCTTTAACCCACTGCCACCGGCCAAACCACATTACTTCATTAGAAAAAACCTCGCCCGGCCTTCTGCCCCCGGCCAACCACCCCCGCATTTCTTCATTAACCCCCTGTCTCCCAAAACCTCATTACTTCATGGTCTCCCTTCGCCCACGCGTGCTTATCTAAACCTTCAAGGCCTAGATTAACTAACTCCTGTAGCGTTCTTCATTAACCTCCTGCCTCCCAAACCTCATTACTTCATGCCCTCCCCTCGCCATCCCCCTGCCGTCCCTCGCCCGCAGTCCCGCCCCTTCCGCCGTTCCCGCTCGCCCCGTGCTTATAAACCTTCAAGGCCTAAATTAACCAAGTCCCGTAGCGCAGCGTATTTCTCCAATATTTTCCCGCCCGTGTGTGTAGGGGTGCGTGTGTGTAGTGCGCGTGAGCGTTTATTTTGCATGGCGCACTACGACGCGTTATGTGTTACGCGCCAAGTGCATGGTTGCAGTACGCACAAAAATAAACAAATGGCCCGTAGAAACAGTTTGAAAAGTCCCTGGATTTTACTCTTTTGCTCATATCTCGGTCAATTCTTTACGGTTTTCAGCCATTTATAGCTTATAACACTCACATTATAATCATCTTTTATCAGTGCAACGTTCACGGTTTTTAGACGTAAAATGAGAGAGCCTTTATGGATACATACACACATACAACATACGGTGAATTATAGTAAGACTAGCGGGACGCCCGTTCTTCGAACGGGCTCCCGCTAGTAAGTAGCGACTATCAGACAGAACCCCGGTGAAATAACACATAAGTATCTATACGAAAATTTGTCTCGAAATTGGTAAGAATACATAATGCATAGGCCTATTTCCTTACCTGAAATTGCCGCCCCCACACCGTGGTTATCTCAACACCCAAGGCCTAAACCTTAACCATCTCCCCATCCCCTGGTTTATACTTTTAACCACACTATTTCCTTCCACTTCGTGACTCTCCCTGTTAGTGATACGCACTTTACGGTATCACATTTCTTCCCAAACCTCATTACTTCGTGGCCTCCCCTCGCCCGCCCGCCCCGTACTGTGCGATCTAAACCTTCAAGGCCTAAATTAACCAACTCCTGTAGCGTTCTTCAGTAACCCCTTGCCTCCCAAACCTCATTACTTCATGGCCTCCCCTCGCCCCTGCCCCTCCCCGGGGCCTTCCCCTGCCGTCTCTTGCCCGCCGTCCCCGGCGCGCCGACCCGCCCCTACCGCCGTTCCCGCCCACCCCGTGCTTATAAACCCTCAAGGCCTAAATTAACTAACTCCCGTAGCGCAGCGTATTTCTCCAATATTTGCCCGCTCGCGTGTGTAGGGGTGCGTGTGTGTAGTGCGCGTGAGCGTTTATTTTGCATGGCGCACTACGACGCGTTATGTGTTACGCGCCAAGTGCATGGTTGCAGTACGCACAAAAATAAACAAATGGCCCGTTGAAACAGTTTGAAAAGTCCCTGGATTTTACTCTTTTGCTCATATCTCGGTCAATTCTTTACGGTTTTCAGCCATTTATAGCTTATAACACTCACATTATAATCATCTTTTATCAGTGCAACGTTCACGGTTTTTAGACGTAAAATGAGAGAGCCTTTATGGATACATACACACATACAACATACGGTGAATTATAGTAAGATAATAAAAATAAATATTATATAATAATATAATAAAGATGAATAATAATATAATAAATATATATTAAATGGATGCACCTGTTTTAGGTTTTATTTGTTGTCAGGCACATGTAATGTAGATTGTAGAAGGGAAATATAAAAAAACCCATACATTTCTGGCCTTTTTAAACCGTTTTATACATCCATAAAAATGCAAAAAAAAATCCGGAACCGCTTGACCTACAGACTAGTACAGAGACGATCTTGGTATCATTTTATTCCTGCATTTTATTTCTGCACAGAAATTAAACATTCTCATTGACACCTCTATTAGTAGTATTTCCGGCTTTTGTAATAACCCTAACCCCTGAGGCACCTTTTCCCAAGGAATTTCTTTTTGCGTCCAAATAGCGAGGGGAAAAAAGTGCCTCCGGGGCTCGAGCCCCTGACCTCTGGGTTCAGAGGCAGACGATCTTCCGCTAGGCCACAGGGGGAAACCATACATGGCGGAGTATATTCCGCCATGTATAAACCCTGGGACCATTATTTCATCGAAAAACTGTTGAGTCGGGTGACACAAGCACACCGCATCGTAGTAATTTGTAGTATTCAAGAGTGTTAGGGTTAAAATGTCATAATAACAAACTAGGTCAACAAAAAAAAGTATTTCTTTTTGAGCATGTTTTCTTTGGCTTCAACTACATTTACGTAGCGTAGTCCCCCCCTGAGAAGGAGGCAGGGGAAGGAGGAAGGGTAGGGACATAAGCGCATATTAGTTTTAATATTTCATTATTTAAGCTTAACAAGATGCCTTTAGGACAGTTATTCATGACCATTTTAGTTCATAAACTCAAAATTTTACGCGCTCCGCGCACATGTTTTATAAAGTTTTAATATAATAATGGCCCTCAAACCATACCAAATACTCTAAATATTATGCAGGGGACGTTAAAAACGTCATACTGTACCTTTTAAGCGTTAAAATCACAATGTTTGCGAGCTTCGCGCGTATATTAGGTTCAAGGTTTCAATATTTAAGATCAACAAGATGACTTCATGTGTTTTTGGCCCCCATCAGATTCAGAACAGACCTGGATGCGCCATTGCTCTGTCCCCTGAACCCCCGCCAAGGGCTTCGCCCGGACCCCACGCCGAAGTGATGAAGACTTACAAATATAAAAAATCAAAAATATACACTGCAAAATCAAGTGTTAATATTTGAACACTTTTATTAACACCTTAGAGTAACACTTAATTAACACGTTCATGTGTTAATGATGAACACGTTCAAGTGTTCATCATTAACACATGAACATGTTCATGAGTATCATCAGCGTTAACATAACTGTGCTGCCAGGCAATAACGTCTATGTTAATACTTCAACATTAATGTTATGTATTAACATGTTCATATGTTTATAATATTTAACACTTTGACACGTTAATAAGAAGTAACACTTAATTAACACTTCATTGCGTTAATAACTTATTTTATTAATGCTACTGTTCACATTTTATCCCAAACGTGTACAAAACTTTCATCAAATTCGGTTAGTTACACCATGGCAACCAGGGAACGGTAGTGGTATTATAGAGGGAGGGGGCTGGCATTGACCTTTTCATGTGTACTATGTTCTTGCTCAATGTACAATGTATATGGCATTAGTGAACAATGACTTGCCTTTAGCTATACATATGAGAACTTACGTATACAGATCAAAATACTTTCTATGGTGTTAAAAGCTGTTAAATGTATGTATCGACTTAAATTTAAAAAAAAAATAGGTTTAAATAAATAAAAGGTGCAAATTAGCTCATTACCATAATTTAAAGGTTACAAACGAGCACCGGTGCTAATTTTTGTACCATTGAAATTATGCTAATGAGCTATTTCCACAATTTACTCGACTCATGTAAGGCCAGGTAAAATATGCAAATTAGCGATTACAGCCCAGGTAACATAATTTGGTTGTGTAAACGTTATATGAACGTCGTGATGAAGCCAGATGTGGGTGATTAAAAAAATGATGTACCTAACTGCAACCTAGGTGCAACGTTGCGGAAACGTTCTGTGTTTGCTGGGTAACACAAGTGCTTTTTTAACATCTAGGCCTAAGTTAAAAACAACAAAAGTTAAAATAAAATTAACACTAGCATCATTATTTGTATACTACTACAATAATTTCTGAACACCGGCATTCGTAGTGTGGCGTCCAAACGTTATAAATCGACATTGATGTTCTTGTTTTAACACTACCATAGTAATATTAACGTTTGAACATGTTAACTAATAACACGTTTAGAACGCCATGTGCTTATTCATCATCATGTTCAACAGAGTGGTCGAACACTAACGTTTAAATATTAACACTAGAGCGTTATGCTTAACACCAGTAATGCTGCATAAACACTTCTATAACAATGTCTTAACAGTTGTGTTGATAATGTAACATTTGAATGTTAATAAGTAAACATTTGCGTTATTTTAATAACACTAACATAAAGATTTTAACATCTGAACACGTTCAGAACACGTTCATCTTTAACACTAAACGTTATAAATCGACATTGGTGTTCTTGTTTTAACACTACCATAGTAATATTAACGTTTGAACATGTTAACTAATAACACGTTTAGAACGCCATGTGCTTATTCATCATCATGTTCAACAGAGTGGTCGAACACTAACGTTTAAATATTAACAC
Organism: Ophiura sarsii; assembly: GCA_035610835.1. Classification (NCBI taxonomy): domain Eukaryota; kingdom Metazoa; phylum Echinodermata; class Ophiuroidea; order Amphilepidida; family Ophiuridae; genus Ophiura; species Ophiura sarsii. The sequence continues at coordinate 21,247,351 of CM069457.1, read as the reverse complement.
TAGAGCGTTATGGTTAACACCAGTAATGCTGCATAAACACTTCTATAACAATGTCTTAACAGTTGTGTTGATAATGTAACATTTGAATGTTAATAAGTAAACATTTGCGTTATTTTAATAACACTAACATAAAGATTTTAACATCTGAACACGTTCAGAACACGTTCATCTTTAACACTAAACGTTATAAATCGACATTGGTGTTCTTGTTTTAACACTACCATAGTAATATTAACGTTTGAACATGTTAACTAATAACACGTTTAGAATGCCATGTGCTTATTCATCATCATGTTCAACAGAGTGGTCGAACACTAACGTTTAAATATTAACACTAGAGCGTTATGGTTAACACCAGTAATGCTGCATAAACACTTCTATAACAATGTCTTAACAGTTGTGTTGATAATGTAACATTTGAATGTTAATAAGTAAACATTTGCGTTATTTTAATAACACTAACATAAAGATTTTAACATCTGAACACGTTCAGAACACGTTCATCTTTAACACTAAACGTTATAAATCGACATTGGTGTTCTTGTTTTAACACTACCATAGTAATATTAACGTTTGAACATGTTAACTAATAACACGTTTAGAATGCCATGTGCTTATTCATCATCATGTTCAACAGAGTGGTCGAACACTAACGTTTAAATATTAACACTAGAGCGTTCTGGTTAACACCAGTAATGCTGCATAAACACTTCTATAACAATGTCTTAACAGTTGTGTTGATAATGTAACATTTGAATGTTAATAAGTAAACATTTGCGTTATTTTAATAACACTAACATAAAGATTTTAACATCTGAACACGTTCAGAACACGTTCATCTTTAACACTAAACGTTATAAATCGACATTGGTGTTCTTGTTTTAACACTACCATAGTAATATTAACGTTTGAACATGTTAACTAATAACACGTTTAGAACGCCATGTGCTTATTCATCATCATGTTCAACAGAGTGGTCGAACACTAACGTTTAAATATTAACACTAGAGCGTTATGGTTAACACCAGTAATGCTGCATAAACACTTCTATAACAATGTCTTAACAGTTGTGTTGATAATGTAACATTTGAATGTTAATAAGTAAACATTTGCGTTATTTTAATAACACTAACATAAAGATTTTAACATCTGAACACGTTCAGAACACGTTCATCTTTAACACTTGATTTTGCAGTGTACTTCCAAGGGCCCTGTTTAAGAAATAATTGCTACTTTGCATTTAACTTTGCTATGATTGAGGCTAAGTTGCCTTCATAAAAGCTTTTTAAAGCTGAAGTAAATTATGGAGGCCCATTAAAAATTTGCTACTTTATACTTTTTTTCATAAAGCTTAAAGACCCAGGCATCTACTCATTCCACCAGTGGCCTAATCCAGCTAATCTGCCAATCTGACACATTTGAGAAATAGAGGGTGCTACAATACCAAATGTTTTAAATGCCTTTTACTCTTGATATCCATGTTCAGTAGACTCCGATTCCTTTTCAAAAATATGGTTAAATGTATTTTCAAATATTGTTCGTATAAATCAGTTGATTTAACAAAGATAAACGATAAGAAACATAAAAATGTAATTTTGACGATGCCCATTTTTTGTTTAATTAAACACCATTGATTGTGTCAGTTTCTGAACCATTTAGTAGATGCCTGGGGCTTTAAGTTTATGTTTGAAGGCATGAGATTATATTTACATGATATTTACATGAGACTATATTTTTATAAATTTAATGGTGCAAAATGGTTGCTTTACACTAATTGTGGTACATTTTGGCTTTTAACTAATTCCCAAAATGTAATTAAACAGGTTTTTGTTTTTTTCATCCTAAAATTTTGTAATTTTCATCATAGTTAAAGTTTGGGGCACACGCGCGGGTTTTTTTCTTATTACTTTTTTGATCCCCCTGATTGACCACCCAGAGTATTTATGAACGCTCCCTTATGTAAATATTGTAAATATGTTTATAACAGCGGCAGAATCTGCCAAAATGTATTTGTGTAAATAAGAAAGATAATTTAAAGTTCATTAACAAAAATACAAGTGATAGTTGGTTAACAAAAAGTGTGCTAGTATGAGAAAGACATACAATAGAGCTAAAGTGAGGTATACAAACTCGCTGAAACACCAATTTGATGGAAGTAAATAAATGTGGTAAACTATATAGATATACTGTTAAGAATGCTAAACATGATTACAATAATATAGTGGCGGATACAGGGGGCGCCCCCCCCCCCCCCCGTAAAATTTGACAATATACCTTTTTTGTGTACCACTTTACCTTTTTCAGAGGTATAGGTAGGTTTCGTCTGTAATTGCCACTTGTACCATGCGGGTTTTTTTGCCGGTTTTGGGACAACCACACGCCCCCCCCCCCCCCCTTAGCATGCTTAGCAGAATTTCATGAGCTGAAGGCAAAACATTTTGGGACCTTTTACGATTTTTTGGGGTTACCAATTTAAAAAAACCTTGATCAGCCCCCCCGTAAATTTTAATCCTGGATCCGCCACTGTAATAAGTTCATAAGTAAACTTCGCAATAAGAATTACTGTAACTCGCCGGCTGGTCTTACTGTAACTCGCCGGCTGGTCTTACTGTAACTCGCCGGTTGGTCTTACTGTAACTCGCCAGTTGGTCTTACTGTAACTCGCCGGTTGGTCTTACTGTAACTCGCCGGTTGGTCTTACTGTAACTCGCCGGTTGGTCTTACTGTAACTCGCCGGTTGGTCTTACTGTAACTCGCCGGTTGGTCTTACTGTAACTCTCCCATAACTTACCGCCCCATAACTCGCCGTTTATCCATCCCCGTCTATACTATACATGCAGAGTGAGATGTTGCTACCATAAGATTGAGAGGAGACGAGAAAGCGTGGAGTGGTTGTGGTAGCATTTTTGGCCACATACCAGGTGACATACGGGTCATTTTATGAACTCGCTGAATAACTGCAGGTCCGTCAGATGGGGGGGACGATCGCAACCGTCGTATTTTTTTTTTAAGGTAAAAATTGTTTTTTTCTTATTTTCAAATATCAATGATAGTAAAACTACTCATAAAACATTGACTACAGTGCTTTTTGGACTGCGAAATTTTGTGTCCGTGCAACATACACATAATTTACACGGTTTTCACGTTATAACGATATTCTTTATATCCATGTTCATACTTTTCACATTATCCCCTTATCCTCATAATCGTAAACACGCAGTCATGGCAGTGTTCAATATACTATAAATTCTATAATTCAGTTCACGCTCCCATTTATAATGATGAGGAATTTGGTAATAATATTGTGAATAAACTCGGATAATTGTCCGTTGGAAAGATCAGTGTGTCTATACAACTCTGAGACAATCCGTAGCTCCGAATATGTACCATAGCGTGAGCCACAAGGACAATTATTCCGAATTCATGTAATAGACGTAATTAACGACAATTGCGAAAGTAGTGAGCAATTCCCCCCAATCACTTCCGCTTTACTGGTATGACTATTTGCACAGCTATATCTGCAACGATATCCACTACTATGAGTGGTTTTACTCTTCCTATTTTCCTCTTCTCTTTATTTACCGTTTGACTCAACGAAAATCCCGGGGGGGGGGGGGGGGGAGGGGGGGAGGGTGGGGGGGGGGGGGGGTACTCACCCAAGTCGACATACGGGGGTGTGCCGCTCTAATGGGTAGCTTTTTGGGCACAAAATCCCTAAACATGGGGTATGATTTTGTGCTTGAAATCCCTAATAATGGGGTCACTTTTTACAAATGGGTCTATTTTCGCGAATTTTTGTATATTTTCGCTAAAATTTGCAAAAATTAGGTCTATTTTCCCTATAATTTGCGAAAATTTGGTATAAAAATGAAGCAAAACCCCTAAAAATGGGAACCGATTTTTCCAAAATCACCCCTAAAAATGGGTATGGGTTTTGAATCTCCAGCGGCACACCTCCGACCAAACCAAATCCGAATACCCCCCCGGGCGAAAATTCACAACCATGAATGGGTTTTTTAATTTTTTTTTATATCCACAACTTGACTTCAACAAAATCCACTACCGTGAGTGTTATTATAATTCTTTTCAGTTTGCTTTCAACGAAATCCACTACCGTTTTTTCCCCCCACAATTTGACTTCAACAAAATCCACTACCGTGAGTGTTATTATTCTCTTCACAGTTTGCTTTCAACGAAATCCAAATTCTCTACCGCGAGTGATTTATTCTTTTACAGTTTGATTTCAACGAAATCCACTACCTTGAGTGGTTATATTCTTTTATTTATTAATTTATTTTTATAGTTTTGACCTCGACAACATCAACTATCGCGCGACTGGTATTAAAACTTTGTAGCCATAGCAATACACAACTTACTGGCCTAAATTGAGACGCAAACAGGCCCGTAAGACACTTTTTTCAAAGGGGGGGGGGGGGGGGGGGGGGGGGGGGGGGGGGCGTTTTCAAAACAAAAAAATCACGGAAGTGATAGAGCTATTTTTTTTTCCGTCGGAGACACGCAGATTTTCTAATTTTTCTGTTCCATTATATGGTGTCATAGTTTACCTTCTTGTTGGTCGACGCACAGAAATACCGGAAGTAGTTTTTGGAGATATTTTTGAGGGGGATTTTTTTGGGGGAGGGGGGATTTTCTCTGTTTTTGTCAGTGGCGTAGCTAGGTTATTGATATTGGGGGGGGGGCGAGAAATGATAATGAACCGACAAGATTTTTGTGAGTCAAATATCCGCGCGCAGCGCGCGAAAATTTTCGAATTTGCACCTATTTTTTGCACGATCGAGGTACATTTTGGCTCTAAACAAGCTTGTAGCAAAGAATATTGCATTTTGGGAAGACAAATGCGCGCGTAGCGCGCGAAATTGTTTCATCTGTCTACAAATTTTCCGGGGAAGATTTTCAAAGGGGGGGGGGGGGGGGGCGATCGCCACCGTCGCCCCCCCCCCCTACCCCCCATGTGACGGGCCTGGCAAATAACCGCCTTAACGACAAGGGGTGGGATGGGTGGGTTTTCACCGCAACATGACCCGTTGCAACCAAAATGCAAAATGACTGGAGCTACAAACCAAGCCCAGCTCAAAACCTTACATATTAAAAACTTTGAGGCTGTTTTGTGCATAAAGTCCCACAGTAAAAGCAACCCACGCTCGAGTGAGCCTAATTGGTCTGCTTGTCAGTACCCCGTTAGCCAGTGCACAAATCAGGGGTTGCCACGGACAACCAATTACTTCTGGAATATTCCATTACACTCAACGGGGGTGAACAATACAATCCACACATAAATGAACACTTGACAGGTTGATTATTTTTCAAACACAAAATGTTTTATTTCAATACGAACATACATGTACAACATCAAATGAAAAATATGAGTAATCAATATAATATTTACAACTGGGCGAATAATGCTGTAAAAATGTCCTGAGCTTCATTGAATTGAAGTCTACACCCCTGTAGGGGTAATCCCGCGGCCCAATTAGCGTGTACCGAAACCGTCTCCGTGCAAAAAGTTCGACAAGTTAGTGTCGGAAATGACTGATTTTAGCAATAAATATTGCTCAAACTCCACTAAAAATACGCTAGAAATCGTCCTGAACTATATAAATATAATAATTATAACTTGAATTGTGTGAAATAGATCAAATAATCACTCAAATTGGTGAGAAAGAAATGCTACGGCGCAGCTTCTACCACAACGAGATGGTGGCGAAGCGTGATGTGCATGTCTAATTGCTATGGCCCCAAACATCCGGCTAGCCAAGATTTTTCCTAAAATAGTTCTGATTGGTGGAAAAAACGCGGGTAGTTAACATCAACCAATCATATTGAATTTTATATCAATCTCTGAGGAATTTTATCTAGTATTCTGACGTCAGCGTAATTTTTGATGAGACGCTTCCACGAATTTTGCCATTGAATTTAGTACACCGGCGCACGTAAAAATGACCTAAATCAGGCTGCGGGCCATTCATTTCTGTTAAAAGTGTAATTTTTATTTGGGAAAACGCGGGTTTATCTCAAATTTTAATTTGTAAGTGTTGGGTATTTTATTGAAGCCTATACTATTTACTTCACTATACCGAGCGTAAATCTAAGTTAAGTTGTACCACTTGGCAGTGATGATCAAATAAGTTTTGATTTGGCAAGGGACGAGCTCAAAATTACGTGCTTAGTGAGATAATTGGTTTGGCGTTGAGCAGATGCACCGAAGTTTTCAATATGAAACCTCGCGAAAAAAAAATACACTGAGCGCAGATTCGCTGAGAGGTGACCTGATAGGTCAGACCCGGAGGTCAGAACAAAGTCTCAATCCCCAATAGCAAACTAGTTTACTTTACAGTCGTTTCAGGAAACTTGATTATTTTAACATCTTTCTGGTGAACCACAGTACGTATTATGCTCTAAACAGCGCACCCAAAGTAGTAATTAATTTAGGGTGTTTGTATATTTGGTAATGGATCCGGGTCCAAACGGGTCCAAATGGATCCAAACGTATCCAAATGGGTACAAACGGGTCCGAAATAGATTCAAACGGGTCCAAAATAGATTCAAATGGGTCCAAATAGATCGAAACGGGTTGTGTAAGCTTAAAATCGGCGATAATTAGGCCAGAATGTTCTGTATTAAATAATCAGCGACTAAGAGGAGCACGTCGCCATCCCGGAGTGCAATGAACCTTGATTGAAGTACGGTGTCTTAGGAGCGCCAATATTAGAAATATCTGCATTTTTCGAAAACTTGTTGTATTTTTGCAAATAATTCTCTAATTTTGCGAGAATGTTTTCTAATATTGCAACAATATTGTTTGCAAGAATATTTAGATTTTTTATGCAACATTTTTCAATATTTTTCAATATTTCTAACTAATTATGCGAGAATGTTTTCTAATTTTGTAACAATATTTTCTAATTTCAATATTGTTTGTAAGAATGTTAACGGGGTTTGTCTGCAACATTATTCTTTTATTCACGATTTCTAAATTTCTGTATAACACTATAATTTCGCGGATACTTAATTTTTCGAAATTTAAAATGACTGCTATCTTAGCGGGCATTAAGTTTCGCGGATCTGGCATGTTACTTCCAATACAAAATGTTTAGTTTCGCGAAATTAAATACCTCGCGAAATTAATTGGTTTTACAGTAGTATCTGTATTCTATCTAAGATTAGGCCAAAAAAAAAAATGTTATATTGGCGTAACGGGCAGAACAAAAATAGGGTAGGTAGGTAGGGATTTCTTTTTTTTCTTTTTATTTTTTTTTAGCAGCTGTTTTTGAACAATGTTAACCGAGTTTAAACATTCCCTATTGTTTGTTAGAAGTACCCCTCAGTACAAGTCTATATACAAATAAAACACAATAAACCATATTTTCGGAAGGAATTTCCGTTTATTCGAGGAGCACCGTCGTATTTCGTTCGAGAAAAAACTTTTTTTTTTCTTCATTTTTTTATTTTTTAGGGTCGGTCGGTTGGTTTTTTTTGTTTTTTTTCACTGAAAAAAAAAAAAAAGTGTAGGGTCGGGCGTATTTTTAGGGTCGGGCGGGTTACGCCAATATAACAATTTTTTTTTTTTGGCCTTAGATTAGTGAGAGGATAGTGGGTGTGAGGAATAGTGTGCCACAATGCCCCCCCCTCCCGCTATCAAATGATCCAGGAGGTAACAAGACCCCCCCCCCCCCTCCCCCACACAACCCGTGTGAACACCATATAGCCTACTGGGCACGCTATGACACTTATTGCTAATTTAATAACATAACACAACCACTGACTATCAGTCAGGTTATTTTCACTCTTTAAACCATGATTCTGAAGTAATTAGGAATCGTATCGCTTTGTAACTAAGAAAGTATTTATGATTCCTTATCAGAGTGTAAATCTGCAAGAACATCTACTTTAAAAAAAATCAAGAATAGAGGGCGCCCCCTGGACAATCACATAATATGCCTTTAAAGGTAGATGTTCTGATTGCTGGCCCGAATTTCAACTCGATGTTTCCTATTTTACATGAGAAGTCATCCTTAAAATTGCCACATTCCAAAAGTTTGAGTTCCCTCTTTTAGAAGCAGGTCTCAAGAAATGTGCCCATTGAATAGTACACAAACTGGCTGGTGGTTACCCACCCTTGGCAGTGATTCACAGTGGTGTACCCAGCTTTTGGAAACTGGCAGTAGCGTAGCCAATGAGGGGGCCGGGGGGGGGGGGGGGCGAGTCCCCCCCCCCCCCACCCCCCCCACCCCCACCCCCCCCCCCCCACCCCCACCCCCACCCCCACCCCCCCCCGCCGGACACCTAACATGGGGACGGCGAAGCGGAAAATGGGGACGAGAAGAAGGGGAGAAAAGAGAGAAAGGAGGGAGAAAGAGAAGAGAAGGAGAAAGAGAAGGGAAAGGGGAAGGAGAGGGGAAAGGGGAAGGAGAGGGGAAAGAGAAGAGAAATGGGGACGATAATTTGTTCATGTAGTACATTTACTGTGTGATTTTTTTGGGACTGAAATTCACACGAGATTTTACGAGTAGTTTGTGTTGTCGTGTATACAGTCTTTACGACATCGCCAAAAAAGGCAGTCGTGTATATATTCACTCCCTTCAAGGCCAATTATTAAAAGGTATCGATACTAACGAAGAGCTCTGGGTATACAATTGGGTTATTTATTGTATCATCCGTGTCTGGTTTGTTAACAACAATCACCATACTATAATACATGTACTTGTATCATAAATGCATGTCCAATTATTCTCGATATTCAACTAACTGTGTATTGTAATATGTTATATTATTATTTTGTCGTATCTGTTCATGAAATACATTGTGTGATATAGCCTATACAGGTATGACGAAAATGAAGAAAAATACCCCTGAACAACCTGAAAAGGTGCGTGAAATCGGCCTATAAAGGCCAAATACGGGCTGAAAATAAAAGAAAGTGCGGAAATTTGGAAAAAAAATAGCCTGAATTCAGGCCATAGCCTGAAAGTTCATATGCCTGTATATAAATTGTAAATACATACAACTTGTTCTTGTTCTACTTATTGAATATGGATTCAAAAACAGCCAATTTGCCAAAAACAGCAAAACTGCCACACATTGTTATTTCATCTTGCATGTGACAACTGGTTTTATCCTTGCTGTAAGATGATACGGAATTAATCTAGCGCAGCATCCTCTTATCAGTCAGTTCGCAACCACGCGAAAAGTCGTTCCTTTTCTAACCCAGCAAAGCGACCCGGAAGTACTCACCCGTAGTGAAACCGCTTCGCAGTCATAGTTGACCTCGTAATAGCACGATGTAAATGAGCTCTTTTCATGATTATAATCACACATTTCAAACACATTTGCCATGACATTGTATAGTAAAAAGGCATATTATGCAAATAATATTATCTAATATTATCTGTGAACTTCATGACATGTTGTATTTTCGGTGCAGATTATTGCAATCCGACAAACCCGAATTCAAGAAAAACTTGACGAAACTAAAGCCAAATTCATGGTAAAAAAGTCGCTTCTGAAGAATCAGGCATCAATTTTATCCATCGTATCATAATATTCATAGTCTTTTGTAACTAGAAACATGCTTACAATTTTATAAAATTATTTAGTCCAGTCAAGTGAATGCTTATAAAATAGCTCCTCGAATCTTAATCTTGTCTCGATCTAAATTCATTTCGTAGCGTCGACGGGTTGTTGATCAAGTGTTTAAATCTCACAATTATATTCAGATTTGCTTGATAGCTCAGATGGTAGAGGGCTGACTTTGGGAGCGAGAGGTCCGGGGTTCGAAATCGATCCCTCTGCGCTACACAATGTCATATGATATTTTTTTACAGAAAGGCTATTCTGGTCAAAATGAATAAACATTTCACAATTTCACAAATTCGGACGTTTTCATTGGAAAAACGGTATTTTTTTTCAAAAATTTCAATAATAGATTCAAACGCGGGCATGAAAATGAAGCGCGGGCTTGTTACGGGAAACTAAAAATCAAGTTGGCGAGGCCTAGCGGGGGATCGTAAGTTTCGTTTTCTGACCGAAAATCGGTGAAAATCAAACTCCGTTTTTCTTATCAAAAAAGAAGTCGGGCATCAATGTTTTTGATATGAAATTAAAGCTTAAGATTCCGTTAGTACGGAAATTGCTCTTAAAACATCGTACGAATTTTAGTCCAGTCAAGTGAATAGTTACAAGAAGCAAAGTCACGAAAGTTTTTAAAGTCTAAAATTAGCGATAAAATCACTGTTTGTGGACCAAATATGTCAGATTTGGCATCATATTATAGAGAAAATTACGAACAATCCACCTACTTCTCCATCATGGCTGCCAGCTAACCCTACCTCATTTTCACACAAATGTGTGCGCCAATGATTAAAAATGACCTCCTGAAGCACATAATTAATTGTAAAGTGGCCTTTCCTTGATTTATGCAATACATCACATTGATGCTACCTGAATATTGTTAAAGGATTTTGAAATGTTGTCAGTTTTTAGAGTTTCATGACATTTTGTTGATAACGGTTGTAACCGTGCGTCAATGTTAAAACCGTTACGACCGGCTACTAGTTCGACAATTTCTAGACTCTGGTATGACAAAAAAGTGCCCCAATGGATTTGGTTTCAAGGAATTGATGTCTTTCAACCTAGGAAATAAGCCCCAACCATATTCATGGTATACTTTTAAATATTCAGTCGTTTGAATATTCTTGACGCACTAACGGTTGTAACAGGTAACGGTTGTAACATTGACACACAATTTCCCATAGGGTTTGTGTGTAAAATAAATTCAAAATTGAGGTAGGATTCTGAAATTTTGCTCGCTATCTCTCTAGTACTAAACAGAAATTCTGGCCAAATATGAACCAGAAAATTAATTTAAAACAATTTTTATGGCCACTTACATAAATTGACCCTAGGGGGGTCTCATTACTGAAGAAACACCCTAATCAATTGTCTTTGAAACAAACATTTCCCAGTAATGAGAGCAATAATGATCAAATCAAAATCACGGGGGTCGAAAATGAAACAAAAAGATTGTCTCTAATGACTGTACTTGGGCAGCTAATTAAATGCCTTGTGTTCATAATTAGTTGGTGATGCAAGTTATTAGTTGGTGATGCAAGTTTGTGCATAGCTGCCACGGCCTGCGGTGAAGGAGCAAGATGGTCCTGATTCCTCTGGGATGTGTGTTCGTTTTTCACTGTGTATTTATGATGGAAATTACTAGCTGTACGTTTATAGAGAGATACAGTAAGTTGAAATGTACATCTTGTGAACATTTAAAAGATGCTAATAATAAATGTTATCTTTTTTAGGGATGGCACTTTTTCAACCAGCCATGCAGTCCGGTAGGTAACTTATAAAATATACCTGCCCGAGAGAAATTTCACCAGCTAGTGTAACTCACTTAGGCTACACTTGTGAGTTTGAAAATGTTTACCCGCCAGTCGGGCAGGCATTTTTTGTATCTTCACCCGTCCAACGTAAAGGTTACCCGCTATTGGCAGGTGGCCGGGTGCTATTTCCAGGCCTGCCTTGTTTCATAATATGAATATATCAAGTTGTTTTTTATTGGGTTTAACTTTTGAAATAACATTGCAAATCATCTGAGGGTATATTCATTGACGCACTACCCTTTGAACGGAGTAGTATTCGGAGACCACTGTATTTGATTGACAAGCCAAAATAACTTGAAGAAACACTTGAGTCTAGGAAAGGATGAATATAACTATGAATGGTCTCGTTATGTGATGGTATTGATGATGGGTCTATGATAAAATCAAATACACCCAACAAAATATGTAAGTTCCCCCTAGCATATACTAGAATATTTCCAAAAATATTTGATGGATTTAAATAATTGTCAGCTAGAAAGATGCACCGAATTGTTAGGCACATTTTGATACCAAATTTGTTGGCCTTGAGACAATGCAACGATAAGAAATTGTTTAAATCCATCAAATATCCTTGGAAATATTTTAGTACATGCTAGGGGGGAACTTACATATTTTGTTGTGTGTATCAATCATGCCAGTTGATGTGCCAGGTCAGTCATTTCACTCATTTGATCACAGTTTCTGGGTGGGAACTGAAGCTCATAAATTAATGAAATATGTTAAGAAATAACTCGAGAAGTACTAATAAAACAATCGTTTATTTTTCAATTAATATTTCACACTGACGCTGTAATTACTTTTTGATTATTTGATATCCAAATATTAGAAAAGTATGATCAAAATCAACAAAATAATCTTACAATGATGAACATGAAAATGTAGAGCAACTTATATATTTATATACAAAACGTGCTATTAATAAGTCCATCACATATCAAAGTTGAGTTCGTATCTCATTTCGTTTTGGATATTTTCGTTATATTCCGGATAATTTGAATTAAAATGGCCCCAAGACAGAGGAATATCGAACTGTCATGGTTTTATTTTTAAATAGGTTCAATACCCTTTTAATATTTCATTTGAATTACCTAATAACAGTAACTATTAATAAATTGAAATGACGGTCAATCTTTCGGTCAACCTAAACATGTTAATTTTCTAAAATCAGAACTATTGTAACTGTATTTTAACCTGTTTAACGCTTTCCATGCGGCAGGCAACATTGTAGACGACATTCCATTTTTTACCGGAAGCAGTGGCGTAGCTAGGGTTTTTTCAGGGGGGGGGGGGGGCAAGATTTCTAAAATTTTCGTAAAAGGTTGCCCCAAAAATTTTCAAAGTCAGTCACCTCGTGAATTTAACGTAAGTGGTGGGGGGGGGGGGGGGGGGGGGTATAACCTCAGGTTTATACCTGATGAGTGCAGCCATGCTGGCTGTATGAAACAGTTTATTTTGTATAAAATATATTGCTCTATAAAATCAATAGGTTCACTGTAACTCAGAGAAAATATTCATAATACAAGTAAACACCAATAGGCAGGGTTATAAAACTAAAAGCCAATGAAAATGGCGTGGCACAGGAATAAGATAAATTCCCAAACGTATAGAGAACAACATAAATACGAGAAGAAAAAAAAATATCTGGAGGTAATTGACATCGAGAGAGCTTCCTAATTGAGCAAATGATGAATTATTCTGAATTAAGCAACAATTCTAAGATAAAAAACGTACCTGTCGGCAGCCAAGTATAATCCACATTTCGGATCTCTCTTTATCAGATAATAAACAAGTGACTGATTTGATATTCTCAAATATGCCGTCTGATTAGCCAGAACCATTTCGGGACAACAATTGTCCCCTATAGGGAACTCTGCAAAAGTCACTCTGCAAAAGTCACTTGCTTTTCGTGTGAGATCTTCAATATACGTGACTAAATGGAGGGCTTCCAAGTCTCTCAAAGAGATGATTTGTAATAATGTAACTAAAGAACACTTGATTGACTATGGCATGAATCGTGACAACGAATTTAACTTATTAGCAGTATTCCAGTATGTTAATGGAATACATTAGAGGTGATATTATACTATTTCCAAGCCTATACGAATCAATTTGATTTATATATGATCATATCGTATTAAGGCTGTATATCACTTGGCGCAATATACTGCACCTAGTGGCTTGGATGGTTATGGTGTGTTACAACATTCTGTGCCCCGTGTGCCGGAATATCCCTGGTTAGAATCCCTGGCTGGTCGCGGCGATTTTATTGGATTGTTTTCGCGCCGCATCTCGGTTGCATGAAAAACTCAAATAATGAATATATATTGCATTTACAAACTTTTGTCATAATGAACCATATGTACAAAATAGTAATGCACAGATAGTCAGTAATGAGAATGGGGGTGGATGATGATGATGATGATGATGATGATGATGATGATGATGATGATGATGATGATGATGATGATGATGATGATGATGATGATGATGATGATGATGATGATGATGATGATGATGATGATGATGATGATGATGATGATGATGATGATGATGATGATGATGATGATGATGATGATGATGATGATGATGATGATGATGATGATGATGATGATGATGATGATGATGATGATGATGATGATGATGATGATGATGATGATGATGATGATGATTAATTATCATTTCAGAAAACACGACTTTCGAATGGAGACTCGCTAATGGCAGCACTAAATATGAAGGCAGATTGGAGGTCCGCATCGATAACAATACAGAATGGGGTTCATTCGACGGTTTGTTCTTTCAAGATTATGAAGCGACCATTACCGTATGTCGAATGCTCGGATACGGTTCACCCCTATCACCAGTTATAGGAAAATTCGGAGCAGGAAACGGTCCATATTATTATATCAACTTTGGATGTAGAACGGGGCAAGAAAAATCTTTATTTGAGTGCAGAGATGCCATATTGGACTTTGATTCACGCATTGCGAGCAGATATCCGATACCTGACGATATGGGTATTGTGTGTTTGCCTGGTAAGTTATATACGCTATTAAATACAATTATTACTCATAGATGCTCTAAATATTACGTACTTATCCAACTCTAACCTTTTAAACTACTACTAAATATAATAAGCTGATTTCACCAACATGGCACTTGAGTCCTTCTACTAAGGTCGTCAATATTTACAATTTAATGGACTATTACAATGAAACGTGACTTCATGTTTTTAATTTGGGAAATATGGTCTTCCAAAAAGGGTTGCTTAAGTCCTTTTTTTTACTAAGGTCGTCAATATTTACAATTTCAATGAACTTTTACAATGAAACGTGACTTCATGTTTTTAATTTGGGAAATATTTAAAGGTCTGCCAAAAAAGGGTTGCTTGTTTGACTGATACATCTCGTATACCTATTTGTTTAACTTTAGAAAACCAAACTCGTCAACTGCGTCAACGCAACGACAGTGAAATAGTAGAGATATTCAATGGCGTTGATAAATGGGGTTACATTTGCCCAGGATTTCATGGTTTGGACGGATATTTACGGGCCAGTCCAGCCTTATGTCGTCAATTAGGCTACGTAGATTCCTTGGCAATGGTCAGTATGGCTGTCGATGAGGGCGCTGCTAATATATACATATCAGCACCGATGTGCCAGTCGGATACGGTTACATCCATTAACGACCCGAGTTGTGATATACAAGCCACTGAGAGATGTTGGTGCTACGACAACAGGGTAGTCGGAGTGATATGCAGTGGTGAGTCAAGGATTAAAAAAAAATCATAAACAAGTTGTTGAAAATAATATCAATTGCTCAAATTTAGGGGAAAGTTTACTTCATGTTCAAAATACTAGTATATGAGTTCAATAATGGAACATAAGAATTGCCAGTCGTTTACTGGTACGATATTTCTGTTCCAATATTTACGGAATACTCAAGATGTGTTTCAGTATTGCTCGATACTGCAATATGAAACATGTTCTTGTTCCAGTATTGCTCGATACTGCAATATGAAACATGTTCTTGTTCCAGTATTGCTCGATACTGCAATATGAAACATGTTCTTGTTCCAGTATTGCTCGATACTGCAATATGAAACATGTTCTTGTTCCAGTATTGCTCGATAATGATAACATTATTAACAGCCTCTGTCTGTAAGAATGTACCATGCTGTGATTCATTAGACCTCGGATCATCTTATTGAAATAAGATGAATGTATTATCATACCAAACAGACAAATCCAATATTTTAGCTTGCTGACTATCTCGGTATAGTCGTAATAAATCTTGGTTTAATATCTAACGTTTAGGTTTAGGCAAAATATTCTCACTATAGCGTTCAGTACATTCCAACCAAATTTAAACCTTAGGTACTTATTGAGAGTGAAGTGAACATTGCAAATAAGGGATCTCGTTGGCACGTCATGTAATATGCTGACACGTATCTTTTGCCTTCATGCTAGTTATAATTTAAAGCTCAATGCGCCAACAAGCTCCCATTAGATAAACAAGTTCAAATGACAGAACGCGATAAATTCGAAAGGAAAAATTGTTGGGATCTCAATGGAGACAATCAAGGTCAAAGGTCAAATTTAACAAGTTTGCGCCATCTTCGCGCACCAGCTTCAAAACACCTTGAAAATGGCAACTACATTAGTTGCAAAGATGGTTTACCTTCGAACACACAAACTTGGGATATCTCAGATAGTTTTCGTATTGATTACAAAAGTTTAAGGGCAACATGTACTTCATAAGCATACTACAGTGCAACAGAGCATAAATTTCCAAAAGTGCATGTTATTGAAATTACGCTCTAATTCAAAAAGTAACATATGTAAGACAAGGAGACAATATCATATTATGGAATACAGCTTGGTGATTCAATGTCATAGAGAAAAAAAGGTTTGACCTTATTTGCATATGATTAGCATATTATAAAGAAATACATTAACATTTTGCTTTTTGGAATTTCCAGCAAAAACTAAAAATGCTATTAACACCAAGTTACAGGAAATGAAGTTCCAATCATTGCCAACAATACTGTCTGAGAAAAAGTTCACATTTATCTTTACTTTTAACAAAACCCAAAATCTGTCTTAATTAAGCTTAATTAATGACCAAACTCATTGACATTATTAAGTAATACTGTGTATCCAAACCAGACTTGCATGGTATCAAATTAAAGGTAAAGATGTGCTTAAAAGAATGGTCTGAGCAGATAATTCAATATCTCTTTAGTATTTAACATATCGTCCGCCAAACATTTAGTATATTTAAAAAGAGAAAAAAAACACATGTAACCACTATTTCAAACAACTGTACACATACTTGGCAAAAGTCTATTAATACTTGTGCAGCCATGCACGCAAACAATGGAAGGAATATTCAAGGACATGCCCATGCTAAAGGGACCAGTGGTTTAAAATTCGCGCTACATGAAATTTGAAATGCAATTCGCCAGTGTGCAGTCATAATAGTGTATGTTACTTTAGATGACCGTGTGTTGACATGCAGAGGCGTACAAACAGGTATCTTGTTAAAGGCCTGCACTAAGTCTAAATAAAAAAGAAATGTTTAAATAGTCAAGGCCATGAAAGGATGTAGGCAGTAGCTGGTTGGATTAGCGTGTATTGATAATCAAGTATTGGCCAATCCGAAATCAGGTTTAATAAGAAATGTAACAATGCTGATAATCATACAAGGACACGAAATAGTACTTTAAAACAAAGCTGTTTTAATTATATATGATACACATACTTAGGATTGAAATGTTCATTGTTGTACAACAATCAGGAGGCTCTATATTTATAATTCAATATTTGGAAATTTATGCTCTGTTGCACTGTATGAGTGTCGATAATAACATCACATGCATTTTTCAAGTTTGTGTAAATTAGTGCGCCAATAAGATCCCATCATTTGTTTTTGTTTGTTAACAGTTTGACTGTCATTTAATAGATACCAATGGATAAACAATGTGGATTGTGAAGGCAGTTATTTGTACATGATCGGGAAGTTCACACTTTTCACGCGGCAGGTGTTTGCAGACGACATTCTAAAATGTCACAATTTTCTTTCAAAAATGTCAAAAGTATTTAATTTCATTACTATATTTAGAATAACCTTGAGAAATGCATTGAAATAAGTACAAACTTGCCTATAGTATTGGTTCAGTAATCCTTGAGATAGTTTTTGAAATTTGGGAAAGGTATTTCTACATGATCGGGAAGTTGAGCCGTCATCAGATTTATTCCCGAGCCTTTTTGAGCCATTTTTGACACAAGTCCCAAGATATCAGATTTCTTTGGTGATATTTGGCATGTCATAATTCTTGAAACTAAGAATCGTTTATTAACTGAAATCGGTGTCATTTTCTCTTCAAAAATATATACCATACAGATCATGAAATACCGCAGGCCTTGAATTACAGTCTACGCTTAGGGAGGAGTAATGATCCACCCTCCGGCATAATTGAAATTAAGATGGCCGACCAGCAACAATGGCTGCCCCTGTGTATGGCTGTTCAGAACTTTCCGGTAGGTATTACTTGTGAGTGTTAAATGCTTATGTTCTGTGTAGTTAGATCATGTAATTGAACTTAACACCTAAAATAGGAGGTGGTGTTGCATTTTTGGTGCCGAATCATCCACCTCTCTTTTAACTCAACAATTAAATGTGGTAAAGCAATGGTTGAGGTGTCATTTGAAAGCTTATATATTTAGCAACATTGTGTGAATAAATCAGGTAATTCTATAACTGTTTGGCTGAGATATGATTGATTATATTGTGAATGTCAGGGGTGGTGGCGGTGGCGGTGGCGGCGGTGTTGATGGCGCTGTGTACAATCTCAATGGTAATATAGAAAATGTTCCCAATTCTACGTTCAATTTACAATAACTCCTCATCCCTGTATGGTATAAACATGATTTTGCTCTCATTTTATAGATTATTCTAGATAAGATTCTGTTTCAACAAACGTGACAACTATTAGGCCTATGTAACAATTGTAATCATGAATCGATTGCATCGTCCTTGGCTTTCTCCCTGTTCGCTACACAGTGAACTTGCCCTAATTTATCAGCTTTACATACATGACTATAACAACAAAAGTATTCAACCGATGATAGCAAAGCTCTCAAATAGGTGAATTCAAAAATGCCATTTAAATCAGGCTAGTGTGCAAACCCTCAAAATATACTTGTAAACTCTAATAAATATACAATTTAAACGTTTGTGCTCATTTACTTCCCCATATAGTATATTTCAACAAGTTACCATTGACAACCATTAAGTTCTGATGGGTAATTGCATGAGGAACTATGCACAATAAAATTATGATTGGGAAAGGTATGACCATGTGTTTTGAACTCGCCACCCTTCCCGTTGCATGTCCAGATTGTTACATTTTACACCATCTGAGATTCGAATTAGCATATCGCAATAACTACTTGTTCTTCCCCATAAAAAGTATATATTTTCTGAACAGCAATCTCACAAGGAATCTAAATAAACTACTGGAATTTAAATAGGACCTAATGGTAACATGTTGTGATTAAGAATGTTCAAATTATATCGATTTTTTCATATTTTAATTAAAGCTCAATAATAATTTCATACCGATCCCAATCATAATTTTACTGTGCATATTAGTTCCTCATGCAATTACCCATCAGAAAAAAATGGTTGTCAATGGTAACTTGTTGAAATATACTATATCGGGAAGTAAATGAGCACAAACGTTTAAATTTCATATTTATTAGAGTTTACAAGTATATGGTCGAATCCAACGAAAAGTGTACACGTGATGTTCAGGCCTATAATAAAATAATCTATATCTTGACTATTTTATTTTTGTGTTATACGTATCCGCCTCGATGAGACGCTTCGCGCCATATATAATATGACTAACTTCTATGCACAATTGGGCGTATGCGAGCAAAAAACCTTCTATATTCACCCTTTTTACAAAATAGTTGTTAAGGTTTTATTTTAGACATATATATAACCGTTTAGATGAAAACGAGCTTAAGCGGAAATAATTTTACCTGTTTGATTGGTGGATATCTCAAGAATGCCTCTAGTAATTTGTGTTACTTTTGATCAATCCCCTGAATTGTTGTGATTTTTTTGGCTGTGGTAAGTTTTGACGTTACCTACCAATACATGTTTTGTTAAATCTCACTTTCGGGGGAATAATTCGCCTGAGGTAGTGTAATTTGTGCTGTAAGGATACCTAAATATGTTAAATACTTAAATGCATTGTCCACATTCAAGTAGATTTTTTGATAAAGCTGTTAGAAATTTTAAAAGCGGAAACGATCGGTTTGGTAAAAAAAATGCATTACCTCCGAATACCTATTTAAAACACTGCCATTTTAATATTAACACAGATTAGTGAATGATATCTATAGAATAAGTGAAGTATGATACAATGTACACGTGTGCTAAGTTTTATCATTTTGAAGTCAACATTTTTAGAAATATCTGCAATAAAAGACTGTATTCGTAGGCAAATTATGAACTGTTACCTTCAAATACAAATAACGATACAGTGGTAGTTCCCTCTGTTGTTACATACTTGTAACGACTGGAATAAAGTAGAAACGTGCGCTGCGTTCGGCAAGCAACGGAGAAGTTTTGCATCAATCTTTCAGCTTTTATAAGTAACTTTTCACAAAATTCTGTAGTTTGCGTACAAGTGCATCAATAATTTGTTGTTGTCTTAAAAGTTGATTGAATATAACCTCCCTATGTCTCAATCTTGTTACTCCTATTAGTGTAGTTTTTATGTTATTCACGCAAAGACATCCTCTGACAGTTGATTTAAATCGCAATGGGGGTGATTAATGTTTATATAAATAATCAGTAACAGCTTCTCGTGCATTGACTTCATGTTGTATTCGGAGGTAACATATATATAGGCAACATTCAATAATATACACGGTGCATATTGGCCCTAAATGATTTTATTTTACATACAAGCAGTGCGCAATCATACAATCTGACTGGATATATTATTATATTTTTGCTGCCAGACACTAGGGTTACAATAAGAACACGTACGCGAAATTTATATGTGAAGCGTTATTCTGCTACAAACCAGAAATGCATTTATTAAAAAACCATAAATCAATTAAACTCACTTCTAACAAAAGGAGTTAAAAGTCTAACATTTTTAAAAATGTACTTTTATGATTTGAAATGCATAAACACTTGATGTAATGTGTCCATATTGAAAGTTCATGGTGACACATAAAATTGTCAAGTTGATGGTGACACATATAATTGTCAAGTGGAGACTAGACCACAAATGGTTAGTTGATAGTTGCACATTTTTAAAATGTACTTTGAGATTTCGTTCATTAAATCATAATCCGACCTTCAAAGGTCACTCCATTCTATTGTGTCTGTAATTTATAGTTCATAATGACACATAGAATAATATTGTGAAAAATCGACGACACTTGGTCGTTTTACATTCAATTGTTATCCATCGATAAACAATTATGAAAATTCATTGCATGACACCAAATTAAAATCATTTAATGTATGTCCAAGAAAAATTTAGGGCGATTGAATTTAACCAGGTATGACACCCTGAGGTGGTTACAATCAAACAAACTTTTCCCACCACAATGTAATCCAGGAAAAACAAAAAATCATTGCATGACACCAAAATCAAATCAAATAATGTATGTCCAAGGAAAGTTTAGGGCGATTTAATTTAACCAGGTGGAAACCCTGAGGAGGTTACAATCAAACAAAAATTCCCCACCACAATGTAATCCCAGATAAACAAAAAATCATTGCATGACACCAAAATCAAATCAAATAATGTATGGCCAAGGAAAGTTTAGGGCGATTGAATTTAACCAGGTGAAAGCCCTGAGGAGGTTACAATCGAACAAACTTTCCCCACCACAATGTAACCCAAGATAAACAAAAAATCATTGCATGACACCAAAATCAAATCAAATAATGTATGTCCAAGAAAAGATTATGGCGATTTAATTTAACCAGGTGGTACCTGAGGAAGTTATAAACCGAACAAACTTTTCCCACCGCAATGGTAATCAAGATAAACTGTTTATCGAATATATATCTGAAAAGTATATATAAAATTGACCTAAAACAATTATGAAGTGACTCGGGGGATCAAAAAATGTATACCATAATGTACTGCGAGTATAAAAACACCGACCTCTTGTAAATTATTAAAATTATTATTATTATTATTATTATAAACGAGGGTGGGTGGGTGGGAAAATTTATGATCCTTCTGGTTTGGAAACAGAAAACGATATGACCTGTCTAGGAGACAGGGGGAAAAAGGCCAAACCGGAAGAGATATGCCTGACTGGACAACAAAGCAAATTTCGCGGGTTGGGGAATCCCAACACGGGATTGGTTTAAAAACTTTAAAAACCACGGGCCGTCTGCAAAGCCGGAAACAAAACGTGCTGGCAACCCTAGTGCATACGCAAATCGGAATTATTTAGACAAGCAAAATAATTCTTTTAATATTTGGAGGGAAAAAATTAATATTCCCTTATTAAATGAAAATAGGAGGTGTTAATTTAAATAAAATGCATGGTGTAATCACACTGGTTTTGCCGAGAACATATTTTTTGTTGGAGTTAGAGTAAATGAATGTTATTTATATCCATAGATTATACGTTGATCGTCTTAAAATGGGTACATTTAGTCATAATATCCATGAAATTTCGGCTTCATAATCAATTTTCTCATATTCCATTTTGTATTCGTAGGTAACCTATATATAGTTAATGAGCATGGTACAATTCCTGTATTGTTTTTCGCTTTCATTCGCACCTAATATTATGTAAATATTTAGCAGGAATGTATAAGACGGGAATAATATCGTTTGGTGCGTAATATTGTTTTAAACCAGCTTGTCGATATGATGTATGCGTAGTTAGGATGAATTAGGGCAAGTTCACTGTGTAGCGAATACCATACAGGGATGAGGAGTTATGATTAATTGAACGTTGAATTGGGAACGTTTTTTATATTCCCCATAGAGATTGTACACAACGCCACCGCCTCCGCCGCCACCGCCACCGCCACCACCCCTGACTTTCACAATATAATCAATCATATCTCAGCCAATCAGTTATAGAAATACCTGATTTATTCACACAATGTAGCTAGATAAATAGGCTTTCAAATGATACCTCAACCATAGCTCTACCATATTTAGTTGTTGAGTTAAAAGAGAGAGATGGATGATACGTCACCAAAAATGCAACGCCACCACCCTCTTTGGGTGGTAAGTTCAAAACACATGGCCGTATACAAATATTATTGAGCTTTAATCAAAATATGAAGAAGAAAAAAAAATCGATATTTTTTGAACATTCTTAATCACAACATGTTACCATAAGGCCCTATCTAAATTCCAATAGCATATTTGGATTTCTTGTGAGATTACCGTTCAGAAAAAATATACTTTTTATGGGGTAGAACAAGTAGTTATTGCGATATGCTGATTCGAATCTCAGATGGTGTAAAAGGTAAAAATCTGGACATGCAACGGGAAGGGTGGCGAGTTCAAAACACACGGCCTTATATAATTATAATACAATAATATATGCGTAAGTCGAATCTGTATAGCCTACAGTGAATCTTCAGTGAACCGCGCACTAGCTACGATGCGGTAATGACTTGCTTGGTTACGAAAAGATATATTGCGTGCCGCATAGACAACCGCCCCTATCATTGACATTATTCGCTTGTTGCATCATTTCCCAACAAAAGCCGATACAATGTACAGTATAAAGTGTACGAATTTACATGGAATCGCCGGTACATTTTTAGATGATTTTTGAGGTACCGTATGGTCAATTATAATTTCGTCTGAGTGTGTTAACGCTACAAGGCAGTCTACTAAATTCACGAACTGGCACCGGCAAAAGGCCGTACTCCGTAGTTTTTTAATTTATTTTTAAAGACATTTTAGCGGTTACTGTATTGAGTATTCCTTTATTAAACATTAAATCGTCTCAAATGATTACTGGTGGATCATAGTACATTGTTCAAAGTAACCAATTATTCTAAACGATGCTAACATCACATGTTTGCCCTAAGATGTATACCTGATACTAATAATATATCTAAAGAGTTAAGAAGCGAGGTACTACAGGTATTCATCACTGTGCACAAGGTCTGATGCGGATATTGTTGAGTCAATCGCCAATCGATTATCATCATTCAGTTTAATTTGTAGCGCGACCTCATTATATGAGTAAGCGCGCTATTTGAATCCAGTATTATCCACACGTTTATTACACTTTTTAAATAACCTGAACGCACTTAGCATGGGATGGCTACCGACATACAGACCGTGATAGATTTCTAAAATGAATATACATTTATATCGCTATATTTTTGGCATTTCAGAAGAGATATGACAATTAAAACCTATTGGGTACATTCTTGGGAATATACACAATGTATTATGATAACAAAGTTCATGGTAATGTGTTTATATTTAACATGAATTGAGAAACAAATGTTATACTTTAATTCATAAACAAGTTCTTCAAAACATCACTTTTTTAGTTTTTTAATTCATAATGAATCCTGAGACTAGTATCAGGTATACTAGTCTCAGAATGAATCTAAATACAAACTATGACAATTGGTTATCACAATACATTGTTTCTATGTTCAAGAATGTACCCAATAGGTTTTAATTGGCATCTCTTCAGAAATGCCATAATTTTAGCGATATAAATGCATATTATTTCAGAAATATATCAAGGTCTGTGAGTCGGTCATCATCCCATACTAAAGTGATTTCAGGAAATGTGTAATTTAACACAGGTGGATAACACTGGATTCAAAATAGCGCGCTACTACTCAAAAGATGAGTTCGTGATACAGATTAAACTGTGAATGATGATAATCGATGAGCCATCAACTAAACTGCTCACAAAAAGTATCGTAACACTTAGAAATGATCCAATATATAACGGCTCGAAAGGGTATGCATTAATCGAAGCAAATAACCAAGTGCATAATTTTGTTTTGCGTATTTTGAGACCTCGATCGATGAGATACGATGTTGCAGAGCGGAGTTATTGTCATTTCAATGGTCGTGGGTCCAGTTTCAAAAGTGGCAATCACCCTATAGAAAGAGGTTTGCATTACTGTTTAGAATGATCAGATTCGTGATTTTCAATAGGGATGAGTGTCACCTTGGAAACTAGACCCACGATCATTGAAATGACAATAACTCCGCTCCGCAACATCGTATCTCAACGATTGAGGTGTCAAAATACACAGAACAACATTATGCACTTGGTTATTTGCTTCGATTAATGCATACCTTTTCGAGCCGTTATATATTGGATCATTTCTAAGTGTTTCGATACTTTTTGTGAGCAGTTCATAACCAGGATATAATAATGTCGCATCGGACCATGGATCGCTGCACATGGCAGGTATCAATGGGCGCTTCTGATCTCTTAAGGTATATGAAGGCATGTTCAGACAGGCACACATGATCGGCGTAAATTTAGACCCTACAGCAATTAAAATGCCACCATTAATCCCTCTACTCCGGACAGTTGTCCACACGGTACTAAATGCAACGTTACTCTTAGGTGTTTGCATATATTTTTTTCTCTTCAATTTGGGTCAAATAAAATTATAATGTTGTTTGTAGCCTATGCATGTCTGTGATCTGGTAAAGAAAGATGTTTCATTTATGAATGATGGATAAAATGACAAATATATTTTGAATGCTATTTAACGTAACATGCATAACAGCAGTTATAATTTGTGTAACTCAATTTAAAAAATAAACAAAAAATGAAATAAATATATACAAACATTTACAAATCAGTGTTTTATTATGTTACAGTCAACACTTCTCTTCCCCTATTTTAATGATTATTTACTGAATTTAGGTATTTTTCAAATGTTAAAAATATTTCAAAACTGTAGGCCTATGTGTCTTGAATTAATGAAAGGATTTCTAAGTTATTTCAACAAACCAAGATAATATTATACTTGGGCATGATATAGGTCACTCGAGGAGTCAGGTAAGGGTCAATCGATGCTGTTTAGGTGACCAATTAAATAAAGCTCTGAAAATTTAAAATTTAAAATAAAAATAAAAAATACCTTTTTTTTGCGGGGACGGGAAACATGGAACTTTTTTTTACTAGGCCTTACATCTTGTAAACCACCATCCGAAAAAAGGCGAAAAATTAGTAACAAAAATAGAAATTTCAATCTTGAATTCATGTTTACGCGAGATAATCGAATAAAGGAACCACCAACAATTTGGAAATAACGGAATAAATCGTATGTAAACTGGACACCAATGCTTAGCACCAGGCTGCCGAAAGCGGGATTCGAAATAATCACAACTCGCGCGGTTGTCATCGGTCAAAGGTCAAAGAGTGTACTTCCGATATTTACTCATGAGCCCCCTGCGATGGTCGTGTTAACTTTGTCGGAAAACTTTAAGAGTAACGTTGTATTTAGTACCGTGTGGACAACTGTCCGGAGTAGAGGGATTAATTGTGGAAGTTTAATTGCTGTAGGGTCTAAATTTACGCCGATCATTTATGCCTGTCTGAACATGCCTAAAGACTACTAAATATCCTTTAAAATGGGACCAGAATGGTGTTTGTAACATTAGGGGATGACTAGTTATTGTAAATAAAAAAAAAGCATGGGATTATCCCCATTGAGTTTGTACAGGCGGCACCCCTTCCGGCAGCACCCCTGGTCCGCAAACTTCAAACAGCTGTATCCCCCGTTCTGAATTAGTTTCACCAATGCCATTTTGAAGGCAGATAGCTTGTTATTAGGGCTTTAAAATGATACCAAACTTGTTGTGATAGCTGTTGTGAGTTTAAAAATATTTACGGAATATGACAGCATGAAACTAAAAAGTGTAGCAGCACCACCCTATTTGGAGGCTAGTTCATAACGCGTGACCCTATACAAGGTGCGTGATCCAATTAGCAGATAATCCCTTAGTAATCCGATAGTGAATAAATGTCATATGGCCATGTGTTTTGAACTCGCCACCCTTCCCGTTGCATGACCAGATATTTGCATTTTACACCATCTGAGATTCAAATTAGCATCGCAATAACTACTTATTCTACACCATAAAAATATATAGTTTCTGAAAGGAAATCTCACAAGAAATCCAAATATGATATTGGAATTTAGATATGACCTAATGCTAACATTTTGTGATAAAGAATGTTAAAAAATATTCGATTTTCTTGATTTAAAGCTCAATAATATTTTGTTGCCTATCCCAATCATAATTTTACTGTGCATATTAGTTCCTCATGCAATTACCCATCGGAACATAATGGTTGTCTATGGTAACATGTTGAAATTGGGAAGTGAATGAGCACAAACGTTTAAATTTCATATTTATTAGAGTTACCAAATATATTTGTTTGGGAATGCACCCTATCCTGATTTAAACGCCTTATTTTAATTCCCCTATTTGAGAGCTTTCAAAAATGTATGATTTTGCTATCATCGGTTGAATACTTTTGTGGTTGTTATAGTCATGTATGTAAATCCGATGAATTAGGGCAAGTTCACTCACTGTCTGACTGTGTAGCGAATAGGGAGAAGACCAAGGTCAATGCATTCGATTCATGATTACAATTGTTACATAATAGTTGACGCGTTTGTTGAAACAGAAACAGAATATAAAACAATCTATAAAATGAGAGCAAAATCATGTTTGTACCATACAGGGATGAGGAGTTATTGTAAATTGAACGTAGAATTGGGAACATTTTCTATATTCCCCATAGAGATTGTATACTGTGCTACCGCCACCGCCACCGCTTCCGCCACCACCGCTTCCGCCACCACCGCCACCACCACCACCGCCACCACCTCTGACTTTCGAAATATAATCAATCATATCTCAGCCAAACAGCTATAGAAATAACTGATTTATTTTCACAATGTAAATGGCTTACGAATGACACCTTAACCATAGCTCTACCACATTTAGTTGTTGAGTTAATATAGAGAGATGGATGATTCGTCACCAAAAATGCAACGCCCCAACCTTTTTGGGTAGTGAGTTCAAAATACATGGCAATAGACCACGTGAAGGCTACTACCGGATTAATTCAAGCATCTCATGATTGATTAGGTACAGGGGTATGCGACTCAACTTGCCGATCTGAAGCCCCTTTATGTTAACTTTGGCCGTACGCATATGTTAGGTGGCGCTGTTTGAGTCGTCAGCTTTAGGTATAGTGTAATGCCGGCGTGGTGGGCCTAAGTGATATCCACCCCACCGAGAACTGACTAAGTTACTCACACAACTAAAGAAGTGTGTACACACCCCACGTCAATAGCAAATTTTGCTTCCCCGCTTATTTCAAATTGTACTCATAAATTGCATTGTGTTTTATATAGGTACCGTTGTGCGCCCAGCCCTAATAAGATTTGTATCAATTTGACCCACCGTGCAGACAATTTTCCCATTGTATAGTAGTAATGTTAGCCTTGTAGTTTTACTTAATTGTAATTTATCTAATTAGCATGGGTAGACGTAATATAATTGGATTACGGTTTGAGCCTAATAAGCATTGGTAGTAAATGGTGTAAATCGATTGAATGATTTTCTGGTTGTTAAGAACAACATTTTCTTAACCAATCAGAGGATAGAAGGATCGGCCACACGATTGTGTAAATTTGTATTTTGTTCAGAATTATTGGAGCACTCCAAAATCATTGTTGGATCTAAACTGTTCTCATTATTGTGACTGCTGAAACCACTTTGCAGCCGGCACGAATTATGTTGATACTGCGAAGTAAGGATAGATAGTTAGTGAAATTCTTGTGTGTTTTTATTATGATTTGAGACTCTTTGAATGACTTTTGATCTTTGTAATAGCAGTCGACACGGCGCTACAGTAAGTAGAAGGTGCGGGATTGGCTTTTTAGCGCTTTAGCGCGGGGAGTTAGCATCTGTGTTAATTAGCGAAAATAAGCGCTAAAAACGCTATTATCGCTAATTTTGCAAGTAAGTGCTAAAAAACGCTATTATACGATATCAAATAAATTTTCAAAAAAATGAGGGATGCCATCGCGCAATTAGCGCTAATAGCGCTAATTGCATCATGAGCGCTTATAGCGCTAATAGCATCGCTGGTGTTAAAAACGCTATTATCGCTAATTTGTTAGGTAAGTGCTAAAAACGCTATTAAGCATTATTTTTTCACTAAAGCAAATCATAATTATACAGGGTGTCTCTAAAAAGGTTGTGTTAACGGAGCATGTTTATATAGAGCCCCGCAAGGTTCCGGAGGACACACGAATCACACCAGAGTGCTAATCAAGTGCAATT
This sequence comes from Ophiura sarsii, assembly GCA_035610835.1. Classification (NCBI taxonomy): domain Eukaryota; kingdom Metazoa; phylum Echinodermata; class Ophiuroidea; order Amphilepidida; family Ophiuridae; genus Ophiura; species Ophiura sarsii. The sequence continues at coordinate 21,218,569 of CM069457.1, read as the reverse complement.
AGCGTTATTAGCGCAAGACCGCTAATCAAGTGCAATTAGCGCTATTAGCGCTATTAGTGCTATTAGCGCTAATTGCGCGACTCCTAGACTTGGTTCATCTTCAGAAATTGCACTTTAGCGCTTACAACGCTAGAAACACGGGATATCGCGCTAATTGCGCTAATTGCGGCAGAGTACTAACCAAGTGCAATTAGCGTTATTAGCGCAAGACCGCTAATCAAGTGCAATTAGCGCTATTAGTGCTATTAGCGCTTATTGCGCGACTCCTAGACTTGGTTCATCTTCAGAAATTGCACTTTAGCGCTTACAACGCTAATCATGTGCAATTAGCGCTATTAGCGCTAATTGCGCGACTCCTAGACTTGGTTCATCTTCAGAAATTGCACTTTAGCGCTTACAACGCTAGGAACGCGGGATATCGCGCTAATTGCGCTAATTGCGGCACAGTGCTAACCAAGTGCAATTAGCGTTATTAGCGCTAATTGCGCGACTCCTAGACTTGGTTCATCTTCAGAAATTGCACTTTAGCGATTACAACGCTAATCAAGTGCAATTAGCGCTATTAGTGCTAATTGCGTGACTCCTAGACTTGGTTCATCTTAAGAAAATGCACTTTAGCGATTACAACGCTAGGAACTCGGGATATCGCGCTAATTGTGCTAAAAACGAATTTGTTTTTAGCGCATTAGCGCACATTTGTACTAGCACTGCAATTAGCGCTAATTTACATTGATCTTACACGCTAATTTGGTGCAATTAGCGACATTTGCAAAATTGCGCTAATGCGCTAATAAGCCAATATCGCACCTTCCTCTACAGTAAGTAGTGTTGTCTCTGACAAGTTCTAGCTATAAGTTTATGGTATAGGTTCTGGTACTTACGGTTTACACGACTACGCATCATGACATTAGAAAGAGAACAGAACACTAGCGGACATCTAATTTCAGATTTCACAAGAATTTTCCACTTCTAATCACTATCCTTATTAATATATGCCTACTGACGCAAAACAAATTGAATGCTGTGTATACAAGGTAGCGAGGAGAATCTGTAGTGTTGTAGTGTAAGTGTAAGCTTATTAATATTGTAGAGTTTGTATTTGTTTATAAGGTTGCCTTGTCTACACGCTGTACTATAGTAGGCCTGGTTACTTGTAAGCTTAAGACGAATTTTATAGTTGTTGACCCCATTTCATTTGTTTGAGAAACTGATACTGCGAAGTAAGTTTGTTTCATTTGTTTGAGAAACTGAGGTTGCAGAAGGTTACCGTAATCTACTGAATAACAACAAGGGTAAGGTACCTGTACTACCCCCGTTTATCTAGTTCTAGGCTAATCTACTCAATTCGTTAACCCAGGCCTAGCGCATGACAACATCCAAATCCAGGTAAACGCTGGTCGAATTTTGAACCAGTTCCCTTTAGCTTTAGGTATCTACTAGACTACTTCTGGCTTCATTTTCATTCCAAATTAATTATAACTTACATTTGAAGTATAGGACTTTCCTATCCAAAAATTAATAGAATCGTTAGGTAGCTCACGATATACATGTAAGTTGCAGACAAAACTGCAAAACTGATAACAGCAAGGAAAGTGTATACTCACTAGTTATCGTGATTTGGAACACATCATTTCGTCCCAATACATTTCGTCTAATGATCTTTAGTCCAAACATATTTGTAGGTGACAATACCACTATGATTTGCGGGTAACTGCGTCATTTGATGACCTTCAGTTAAATATTGTATGTTGAATTCGTTGGTAATCTTTTTTGGTTTGTTTTTATATTATTTCCAATATTTTCGTTTAGAATATAAATAGCATCGCGGAAAGTCTCTGTAAACAACTATTTGGTGAGGGTTACGTTGATGCATATTGGCTTGATACGGACGACGAAGCAACATGGAATATCACCGCCTCGACACAAAGTATGCTAGTGGGTCAAATTGACTACGATGAACTATATTATAACAAGGTGTTCATAACCAAACGTGTCGCACCCATTACGGGCTCGTGTTTGCAATATGGATACCAAGCTCAGCACGTGACATGTGCAAGAAGTAAGTGTAACTTAATTAAAACAAATGTCGAGGGTTGACAACCAAAGAAACGTTACTCACTTATTTTGTCATTTTAATGGTCTATTTATTCCTTGTCATCCAAAGATTCTAAGAACTAAAACAGATCTACGCAAGGGGGGGGGGGGGGGGGGGGGGGCATTGGGCATCTTGTGGTTAAGCCATTAACTTTTGAGATTGCCAAACCTCTCACAAAGATCTTCAGTGTATGCCTCAAAGAGGGGGGGGGGGGGGGGGGGTTCCATCACACACTATATCAGGGGTCGCATTCTGACGCGTCTGCGCGTCCTAGACCTCTCACTTTCTAATAGTGACGCGTCAGGTTTCAAATTGGAAAGACTTGCGGGTCCCGATCAAAATTGAAGGGACCCCTTATATTCGACGATGTGTGAAAATGGAAACCTTAAGAAATTCTGTAAATTACATATCCATCCTTTGCTCACAATATGAATCCATTAAAACTGCCCGTAAAAAAGTTTTTTTTTAAATACCCAAACTTCAGGACCCCTCATTTTCTTGGGGGACCCCTTAAATTTGTTTACGGGGTTCTGAAAAATGTCATGGGACCTCTCACATTTTGGATCCAGTGCTATCCATGCACTATATGGTTGTTATACTTGATGATGTCTTAAGTGATCTCGAACTTCCCGGTTATTATTCTACGTTGTGCGTAATTGACTTTATCAAAAGCATCCGATCGCATAAATCATATCGTTGCCATTCGTACGATTGTTGAGTCCAACGTTAGGCCGTCCATAATACCAACTAAACTGCTCACAAAAAGTATCGAAAGACTTAGAAATTATCCAATATTTAACGGCTCGAAAGGGTATGCATTAATCGAAGCTAATAACCAAGTGCATAATTTTGTTCTGCGTATTTTGACACCTCGATCGATGAGATACGATGTTGCGGAGCGGAGTTATTGTCATTTCAATGGTCGTGGGTCCAGTTTTAAAAGTGACAATCATCCTATAGAAAGAGGTTTGCATTACTGTTTAGAATGATCAGATTCGTGATTTTCTATAGGGATGAGTGTCACTTTTGAAACTGGACCCACGATCATTGAAATGACAATAACTCCGCTCCGCAACATCGTATCTCAACGATCGAGGTGTCAAAATACACAGAACAAAATCATGCACTTGGTTCTTTGCTTCGATTAATGCATACCTATTCGTGCCGTTATATATTGGATAATTTCTAAGTGTTTCGATACTTTTTGTGAGCAGTTTATTTGCAGCTTTCTTTCAAACCGCAATCAGTGTGTTAAGCTGAACGGTGTTATCAGCTGCGCTGTTTTGCTGGCATTTGTATATCATGAATAAATAAACAACTAGATCTAGTTCTGGTCTGAGACCAGGGCACCTTGATTTTTATGAGTAAATGATCCCTAGTGACCTCTTCTTGACCTTTGACCTGGTTATGATGATTGACTTTTATTCTTGCCTGATTGAACCAAACAAGATAAAACAGGTCCGATCTAATTCGGAGCATGTTTTTGCAAATCGGAACATGTTTTAACTTTTACCCCTGTATAGGTCAATGACCCCTAGTGACCCCATATACGACATATCAATTTTAATCGCTGAAATACTGGAATTTGCATGGACCTAAGGAATATTTTGACCAATTCTAATGCACATCAGTCATTTCCTCTGAGACGAGAAGCATTTTAGGTGAACGGATTGAAAATCAACGTTTTGACTCCTAGTGACCCCTTCTTGACCTTTGACCTGATTAAAATGATTGACTTATTTTCTTGGCTCATCAATCCAAACAAGATGCAACAAACCCGGTCCAAATCAGATAATGTCTTAACTTTTACCCCTGTAAAGTTCAATGACCCCTATTGACCCCTTCTTGACCTTTGACCTGGTCAATATAATTAACATATTTTCTTGGCTCATCAATCTAAACAAGATGCAACAAACCCGGTATAAATCGGATCATGTCTTAACTTTACCCCTGTAATGTCCAATGACCCGTATTGACCTCTTCTTGACCTTTAAACTGGTCAACATTATTGACTTATTTTCTTGGCTCATCAATCTAAACAAGATGCAACAAACCCGGTCCCAATCGGAGCATATCTCAAGTTTTACCACTGTATAGATCAATGACCTCTAGTGACCCCGCATGACACGTCAATTTTAATCGCTGAGATCGCTGTATGTGCATGGACCCAAGGAATCTTTTGACCAATTCTGACATTCATGAGCCATTTCCTCTGAGACAAGAAGCATTTTAAGTAATATGGTTAGAAAACCAAAATTTTGACCCCTAGTGACCCCAAATATTTGTTGATTGTAAAAACCGAACTATTATATATGCGTACGGTCATAAGGAATATGTTGACCGATTTTGACGATCCTAGGTCATTTCACTAAATTGGAAATGCGTTTTAAGTGAAAATCACGTTTTGACCCCTAGTGACCCCCCTGTGACATTTGACCCCAAACTGTGAGGTCATGTAATGAAGGTCTGGTAGGGGGTCCTACTGACCAAATATGGTGATTGTAGCATGTAAACTGTAGGAGAAGAAGCATTTTGTAGATATATTGCCAGAAGATGAAGAAGAAGAAAGAAACGGTAGAGATAGAGTACCTCGATTTTTGAAAAAATCAAGGTAAAAACAAAAAAAACTTGTATCTGGGGATTGGTATCTACCAGTGAAATATACACATCCCTGTAATTTAGAACGCGGCTCCGTGACAGTCTGTGCTAATGTTATTAAAGGAGGTGTCCAGCAAGCACAACACTGCCAATTATATGTTAGAAAAGAGTAGTGATCGAGCCTAAATCGCGTAGTTTGAACAAAACATATTATTTATCATCAAAACGAATAAACACTGCCATCTCTGAACATGCAATTGTCAAACATCCGCGGTGATTTAAATTCCCGGTATCAATGAAGTCATAGTTATACAATGCACTTGCGCACATTTGAGCACCAAACCATAACGTATTCGGATTTCCTTCCTTCATATAATTTACAGCTATCAAAACCGAGGAATTTACTGTGTCTGTTACGCCCAGTCTCAGTTGCCATAACCGATGTGGATTACATGCGTGGGTGTGTTATTGTGATACAAAATGTGAATCTTTCGGAGATTGCTGCATTGATTACGTTTCGGCATGTAACACACCTGCTGCAGTGTACGATGATGTTAAAAATGGCAGCAGCACAGATCTGTTTCCGGTAGAGTCGTATATGTGTGTAGAGATATCGCCATACGTACAGAACATAATACTTATCAGTAAATGTTCAGAACGCTGGCCGCATGATTTTATACGAGGTAGATGCGAGAACAATGGTGCATATTTAGTTAAAGCTGACCAAGTACCCTCTAGACACTGGCCAGTGTTTAACCCGAATGGTTACAATTTCCGGAACCTGTACTGTGCTCTTTGTAATGGACAGAACTATAGCGGCTTGGAAAATTGGAAAATGGACGGTGTCCCAGTGAAAGAGGAAATGGAGCAAGTCACAACCTATGACATTCGTCATCGCCAACGTCGTGATGCAACCGACGAAAACCCATGCGATGGAAATAGAAATTATATGAATGTCATACCGCTAAAGACTGGAGTAATTGTTGGGGATCAATCTCGGAGTTGCTTCTCCGAATCAACTTATATTTCCACTTGCCCTGATAACTACCTTAACACAACGGTCATTACGGCTTGTCAGTCACGTTACGTGTGCCCGATGTGTCACATGTCTGATATGGACTATGACGCAGGAACTATTCGGCGGTACTTGAACCCATATTGTGTGATATGCAATGAAGAAGATGAGACTAGCTATACCCCTTGTACTTCAATCAGTAACAATTTATTTGGCACCCTTGGCACACCAACGGCTTCTATGAGTACAATTATATGGAAAATATTTGAGGATGCCCACAATAGTTTGCCAGCCGTCGGATCGAAATCGTGCTCCGACGACGACATGTTTGACTCCTATTCCGGTATGTGCCGTCCCGTGTCATGTGCGCCAGGTTTTAAGCTGACAGACGGTCATTGCAAACTGAATCCTAATACTGAAAGCTTGATCGATAGTAAGTATTGTGTAGAGGAAGATTTTAAAGTGTTCAGTGGAGGATCATCCACAGAAGGAGTCATTGGTACACCAGAATGTGTCTTCAATCAGTTGGATTTTCTGGATTCACAAATCCTAGAGCCAAGTGAGAAGATGAACTTGTACACAACTGCAACGACAACATTAGCAATCAACCGATTTGATAATCAGAGTACGCAAAGTCTGCTTACAGTTTTTCCTCAGATGAAATCCATGTTTGACCAAGACTCGCAGAAAGGACAACAGGTTTTCGCATCATGCGGGATACAGACAATGGAGTTCATCCACGCGTGTCGAAAGAAACCATCTGGTCCTGATTGCGCTGGTACATGGTACAACGGTCATACCACCGATTTTCAACGAGTTGGTAACATGACTACATTAGGGGAAGTGTATTTGTACAACAACATATACATAATCCCTGAATTCACGCTGTACAAGGAAACATTGATGTATAGCATTTTTATTGAGGCGTTTACTAGTTTCCAGGAACTCCTAGTGTGTGGCCACGAGGCTCATGTGCTCAAGTGCCTTCTGCGGTTCACACTGTACAAAGACGACTACGAGATACTACAGCGAGACAATGAAAGCGTTTTGGTTTACGCTGGACAAATATTACGCAGCCATCAATATATAATTCTAGCAGACGGTCGTGCTCAAATTTGTGCCACTAGTTCGAAGCTATTCTATTATACTGAGACGATGGACATAGTTAATTTTGCAGGAAACGTGGCGTCTCTAACCGGTTTAGCAGCTACGTTATTAACGCATATTGCACTTCCCGCGCTACGCGATCGCCCACATGGAATAGCCATGATGCTCATGACATTGAATATTTTTATGGCGCAATTTTTAACATTATTTACAGCCAATATCCACACCAGCGGCTTGCTTTGTATAACCTTGGCGATACTCAGTCATTTTGCCTGGTTGGCGTCTTTCTGTTGGATGAGTTTGATCGCCGTCAATTTGACCCACACCTTTGCGTTTCGACCGATGAATAATCCCGCTATCATTCCCACCACTTTCCCGTCAAGCATTACGACACCCACTGGTCATCTGATTGGATGGGGCACACCTACGGTAATCGTAGCAGTATCTATTCTTATCCATATTGCAAAGCCTCCGATGGTTTACCTGCATTATGGAGGCGATGGCGTGTGCTGGATATCAGATGTCAGAGCAAATCTGATTTTCTTCGGTATCCCTGTTGGTATCTCTATATTGCTTAACTGGGCTCTGTTATTTTACACGGCGAGGGCGTTGTATACACGTGTTCAGCATTCCAGAAAGTTAAGGAAGACCTTTGTGAAAACCAGTGAGCAACTGCAGTGTACTTTTCTTTATATCAAGGTAATTATGTTAACCCTCGTCCATAGAACAGCCGCACACATATCCCTATGTAAGAAACTTACGACTAACAATGACTTCGTTCACCCTGTCCATATCAACTGAATGTTTATTTGTAAATTTACAGTCATCAAAAAAAGTAACTATACAGGTAATAAATGTACTTTTAACTTTAAAAATATATATCCTACCTAGAAATATCAAATCATAAAGTTGTTGAGAAATTTATCTTCTTTAATATGAGATATTGCACGCTAGGATCGGTTGAATATTTAAGAAACGACAATCCAAAATGTAAGGTAAAGTCACAATTTCAAATTCACATTTTACATTTCAACACGGGGGAGAGAATGACGGGGTGCGTGTGTGTGGCATATTGATCCATCGGAACAATGCGGCCGACTGTCCAACCTGCGCATGCATCCCCCAATTGCACTACCGTTAATCGATAAGGTACCCGTAGATTGGCCCGCGTGTAGAAAATAAAAATGTGAAAATGAAAATCGGACTTCTCCTTATATCTTTGAGTGCCACTTCTTCAATAATCATCCGATCCTAGCGTGCAATATCTCATATTAAAGAAGACACATTTTTCAACAACTTTATAATTTAATATTTGTAGGTAGGAAATATATTTTAAGAGTTAGAAGCCCATTTATTACCTGTATATTTACTTTTTTTGATGACTGTATATAGCAAACTAGTTCGCAAGCAGACCAGGTTGTAGTCCAATTAATACCCTGGAAGTTTATCCGCCAGAGGGCGTTTTCAATATGACTGCTAAAACCAGGGGGGGAAGGACATCATTTTATTTTGTTACTAAATTTAGGGGATTTTCGAGGGATATTTCCAAAATTGCGACATGGCGAATTGTATTTTGTACACAAGTCTATGGGATAGATGTTCGTAGAGACCAATATTAACAGACATATTGTATTTAATTGGCCCGTGGGCCCAGTCTTTTTATAGTCTTAACTGACACATAAAGACTTTAACTTGCATTTTCAAGAAAAAACAAGCTGGGCCCACGGGACGTTTTTTAGCAAAAAGACATTTAATGACTGCTATTTTGACAGTTTTCCTTCAAATTACGAAAAACCGTTACAAAGTGTTAGCGTCTCTTCCACATACTATTGCTTATCACTGTGTTGTATCGCTATACGAACACAGGCGTGACTACGAGACTGTATCTTTAATTGGGTCACAAAAATGGCGATACATGTATGATGAATGAAGTTGCGTTGTTGTTGTTGACAAACTGGATTTATTAAAGCAATTCTACATCAGCTGCAATATGGATGAGCTACTGATTTTACGACAGAGATGTTTAACATTAAACTAGGTGAGTTGACACACGTATGACTAAACTATCAATTGATTTGATGGGCTTTTGCGCTGCGCCTCGAATTTGGAAGGTCTGCGTGCGTGTAGACTGTACATCTACATCTACCTAAACGATTTACATTACGAATTATAAACCGAACGATTTTATGGTCCATTGCAGCAAATGCAATTAGTTATAGATCACCTTGAGTCTGGCCATTAATCATTACACTTACAGTGCTTTTAAATGAACGGAGCAGTTCACTTGATCAATCAAGATCCAAGTTGTTGATTTTTAGGAACAAAAATCTGAGACTAGCTAGGCCTAGTAGAGTAGAGTGAGAATGTCATGAGATGCAGATCATCCAGATGATCAGCCCTCAAATTAACCGAAGGCACCGAAGGCAATTACCGTCGGTGCCCCACCTATAGTTGCCTCGATGCCCTCAACTTCTGGCTGTTTTTACTCCATTGAAAAGTACATAATTGCCTTGGTGCCTTTTCAAATTGCCTGAAATTGCATTGCCCTTTCCATTTCTTAATTTGAGGGCTGCAGATGGTGGAAGCGGTCATGCGATAGCCAAAAAAACCCACTAGACTTCAGTTTTTAGATCTTTATTTGATTTTCAACTTGATGTTTTTGATTTTATACATGAATGAAGGGTCTGCAATTACTAGACATCCCGTAAAAGCTAACTCGTGTGAGGATGCCCAAACTCAAACCAATAAAATGCATGATCCATAATATTAATATTATAGTTTAGTTGTCCATGGTTTATTTATAGGTTGCCCCAGTCATCCAGGTTTTTGTTATTTGCTGTTGGAAACAAAGCAAAACGTTTTAACACATCAGTTTTGACACTCTACTCAACCATACACAAGATCGTCCCTGGCCTTAGTGACCAATGGAGGCCATATTTATAAGCCGTTCTGTTGGGGGGCGGGGGGTACTTGCCTAATACAGTATATAGGGATGTGCCGCTCTAATGGGTCGCATTTTTTGCAAAAAAATCCCTAAACATAGAGTATAATATGTGTTTTGGAAAATCCCAACTTTGGGTCTATTTTCGCGAAAATTTGGGCTAGGCCTATATTTTCAGGATGATTTGCGAAAATTAGGTCTAAAATTAAGCAAAATCCTTAGAAATAGGTACCATGTTTTCCAAAATCACCCTTAGAAATGGGTAGGGGTTTTGATATTGGCTTGGCGACTGGCACTGTGTCGGTTTTTTGATATTGGCTTGGCACTGTCAGTTGCGACTGGCACTGTGTCGGTTTTTTGAAGAGCTCGTTTTTTCACGCCGGTTTTGAGAAACCACGTCACAATACGCAACATATCGGAAAAGTGCGACGTCACCACCGTTTTTTTAAAGAAAAGTGCGACGTCACCACCGTTTGTTTTAAAGAAAAGTGCGACGTCACCACTGTTTTTTTAAAAGAAAAGTGCGACGTCACCACTGTTTTTTTAAAGAAAAGTGCGACGTCACCACCGTTTGTTTTAAAGAAAAGTGCGACGTCACCACTGTTTTTTTAAAAGAAAAGTGCGACGTCACCACCGTTTTTTTAAAGAAAAGTGCGACGTCACCACCGTTTGTTTTAAAGAAAAGTGCGACGTCACCACTGTTTTTTTAAAAGAAAAGTGCGACGTCACCACTGTTTTTTTAAAAGAAAAGTGCGACGTCACCATCGGTTTTTTTCAAAACATGTGGCCTAATGTCTTTACTTTCTATTTTGATTCTATACTTTAGGGAGGAGGAGGAGGGGCAGTGACATATTTAAAATTAATAGATGCATGTACTTGAAAACGGGTTCATGGATATCAGTGGCGGATCCAGGATTAAAATTTACAGGGGGCTGACCAAGGTTTTTTTAAATTATAGGTACCCAAAAAAAAATCGTAAAAGGTCCCCAATTTTTTTTGCTGTCAGATCGTGAAATTCTGCTAAGTGGGGGAGGGGGATGGGGGTAGCGACGTGGTCGTTCCAAAACCGGCAACAAATCTTGCATGGTACAAGTCGCTAATGTACCGACGGAACCTAACTATGCCTCTGAAAAAGGTAAAGAGGTACACAAAAAAGGTATATTGTCAAATTTTACGGGAGGCGCCTGCCCCCTCCGCCCCCCCCCTGTACCCGCCACTGGATCACATTTTAACAATAGAGGAATGGAATGAATAAAATATAACTTCATTCCTTTTATTCCTTTTTCAAAATGCAGAATGGCAGAAAGATACCGACACTAAGGGGATACATCCTGAAGAAACACCCTCTACAAAAACTTAATGAAGATTTACACAAGCAGAGTGCTCATCATTTTCTGCAGTAAGTATAATTCTGGTTGTTACGCCAATGATGAAGGCTAATTAGGGATGCACCATTAGACTTCAAGGGGTAGGAAGTTGGGGCCTGTTTTTTTTCTTTCTTTTTTTTCGGCGGCAGCAAGTTTTGTTTTTTTGCTGCCGAAGTGTTTTTTATTGAGTTGGGTGGGTGCGGTGGGCAATTTGTTTACTTATAAGTGGGTGAAGTTTTTTTTGTTTGCCTGATAGTGGGTGAAGTTTTTTTCTTTTTCAAAAACTTCCTACCTACCCCCTTCCCCCCTCCTTGAAGTCAAATGGTGTGTCCCTTACGAATGAGTTTCATCAGCAAATTGCAGACTGGGAAGTGGGAACTGACAAGACAGGTGCCCTGCCTTGCCGGAATGTAATGGAGACGTCACAATGAGATTTGTGCATGAACGTCACCCCAAGTCACAGCTACTGTGGTCCATGACCGTGGGTGACATCAATTGATGTGCCAAACAGTGGTGGCACCAACCTTTAAATATTTTTGTTTTAATTGATGCCACTTATAATCCTACTAGTAAGACCCTGTATTAAAATAGTAAATATTTAGATAAATTCATAACCACTACTTCACAATAAGGCATCAAAAAATTGTTAACATGAGTAACCAAAATCATACCAGGAAAACATGCTAAAACCTCAATTTTTTCAGTGTTATTTATCACTATCAATAGTAAAATATGATATTTCAATTGTCAAAGTCAAGATTATTGTTAATTTAAAATGTATAAAGAATCAAATGCTAGTAAATTATGGCTTGACAAAGTGTAACATGTGTTACGGTAACATGTGTTACGTTAACATGTGTTACGGTAACATGTGGTACGGTAACATGTGTTACTGAATATTTTGCCATTTAAAAAAAGAAAGAATTTGAATTATTGTTATTATAAACCTTAGTATATTACTTGCTTACAGTAGTGAGCGATTAATTGTAGATTGGTTTAGTTTTAGTACTAAAGGCTAAAGCAAAACAATGTTGGGACATTTTTAGTGCGTCTCAGCACGTAATGCGTGTTGGCGGTGTTGCCGATATTCGCAGTGGTCTCGCATTAACACAAGCAGCTGATCTTTCATGTTGGGCATTTTATTACAATACAAAAGAAGAAAACTTCATTCAAAATATTCTTACAGATATGGAGAGATTAGAGAATGGAGATTAAAGAATGGCCCGCTAAAGAGTACCATGGAATCAGCAATTTCATGATTTTGAACTAATTCTTTATGCCTGATTGTTCATTCTTGTAGGATTCCTGCCAGGATTCTACCAACTCGGTCCACATGCAGGACCCTATAGTAGACTTATGGGACCCAGACATGTTTGCCAAAGCAGATACATTGTAAGGACCTAATCCTGGAAGATGTCTCCAACAAGTTGAGTGCCATGCAAAGGAAGATCATGATTTACCTGGAGGATTGGTGGATGTCCATTCTTACTCTTACAACTATATGTGAGTTTGAACTCATTTTGATTTCAATGAGGCTGAATGAGCATTAAAACAGGGTCAGAAATTTGAGAAGAATCCAAGAATCCATTCTCGCCGGTAAAGTTCTGAGAATCCAAGTTGATTCTTGTATCTAACATGCTATTGAATGGAGGAAAATTCATCATCAAATCCTTGGCAAGAATCTGAATGGATTCTTGCACCCTTTGACAAACTTCTGAACATGTAAAATATTGGACAGCTTTAAACCGTTTCAAGATCTTTACATTTCTGCATTAATTGATTAATTAAGATGCTTTGCATGTTAATTAATCTTGAATCTAGTCACATCAAAAAATAATTGTCCAGCCATTTTACATTAACCGGACATTCTATATTGGTCAATTGTTTGTTCATTTGGTAGATGCTATGTCCATACATATTGTATGCTACATGTGTATCAAATTTATGATCTTATTTCTGAAAATCTTGAATCTACAGCCAGGCTATATTTTTGTGTGGAAACCGAGGGAGCGGGACAAAGTATGAAAGTCCCTAACCATTGAGCTAACCTGTCAACGCCTCAACGGCAACGCTCGCCCTGGCAGTGATTTCGTACTCACATATGTGTCAAAACCAGGCACAATTGGGCAGGAGTTCAAAATTGAGTTATTGATGTATTATAAAAATATACATTTTGCACTTTACAACACCACTTTTTTCATTGAAATCGGACATTCCTAACTCGAGTTGTAACATTTTGAATTTGGACTACCTGAACTGTTAAAAAATAGAAAACGTCCATTAAAATTTGCATAAAACAAGGTAAATAATAGATAAATATGAGAATAAACAATTCAAAATATAATTCCCTGCTAAAATTTCAGAAATTAGTGTACAGCTATTTTTTGATATGACTAGCATTTTGAAATCATGAGAATCTAAAAATTGACAAAAATAACCCCAAAACATTTTTGGCATTTTTCTCCATTCACAACTCTGCCCAATTCCGCTGGTTTCGAAATTCAGCTGGTTTTGACATGCAGTGTCACATATCAGCTCGGATGATAACGTCATTGAATCAATGCTCTAGCATATACGTGTGGACATTGTTTATGGTCGTAGTGAATCGTAGTGCTACGGAGGTTAGGGTTAAGGAAAAGTTCAGGGTTTACCCATCAGGACCCAAGCGTGTGCCCCAACACACCTTCCAAATTAAGAAATATTTTGGCTAAGGTACAAAAAAGCCACCCGGCAAACGGAACTTTCAAGTCGGGTCGGTAGGGTTTTTTTCCATTCATATTTTCTCTTGACCATATATATTCATTGTTTAATTTTTAAAAATCTGTAAATATTTGTTTACAATACAAGCAAAAAACAATAATTTTATAAGACAATGGGCCGGTCTGGCCTGTACAACAGGTTTTGTATTTTCCTTTATCATGTTTATTGGGAAAGTAAACAAAATTTGGATATTCATTTGAATTTGTTTGCACCATCAAAAGCAATATTCAACTATGTAATATTTGTTATAATGCAAACTCAAACTAATTTTTCCACAAATTGAATTATGTTCCTTGATTCTGTTCTGACATTGGATTGGACGTAGAATATTAAGATTCTGAGGTATTTGTTGCATTTAAACAGTGCCTTTATTAATGCTACAACCCATTTTAAAAAGTAAATAATATTCAATCATTTTACCCACACAAAATAATGTTAAGATGATTTGCCGTAGAACTCAAAATAACCGCATGTTTTTCTTCCTTTTTACAATATTGATTTTAGGTTGCATTACCAATCTCCAAATGGATGTGACTAACTGTCAAGCATTGGATATCTTACGAAGACGAATGGCCTGCACTCAGTGGGACACAGGGACCAGATTGACCAAGGGATTCAAATTTGTCTGAAGTGTGGATGGAACAGGGAACATGATGGCCAAGGGACTTCACATTGGGATGTATACAATGTAGATGGAATTAACTATCTATATGTCTCATACATTAGCTATATTTATGGCATTGGGCGATGCAGTGATGAATTTAGACTCTATAGTCTATAGAGACCAGTTTTTAAAGCTGCATATCATCAGCTGTTCTGATCACTGAGGTATATATTATTATATTACCTATGTGTAAAACTTTAAACAAAGTTATACCGATTGTAGTATTGAAATGGAATGCCATCTTCTACAGTGAAATTTACTTGGAATTTTGTGTTAGGAGCAATTTCACTTCTAGTCTAGTCAAGGCAAACAATAGAGAGTCAGTACAAAAGAAGAAGGAGTATAGATAACAAGGCCAGAACCAAACACAATTAGTCGGCTGTATGGTACAGCAATCAAGAAATGCTTTGCGCATGGTATTAAACAGTACCTGGACATAAATTTTATTGATCAAAGAGTCACATGAGTCAATATTTGATTACTGGATTTTGGCTTTGATTAAAAACAGTCAAGTGGGGATGAAAAAGATTTTTTGTTGTTTGACATCAGTTAATTCAAGCACAATGATGTAGCTTTTAAAGGAGGGGTCCAGCAAGCACAACATTATTGAGCATTGTTTGTTAGAAAAATAATTATTGAGCCAAAATTGCATGATAATATAGAACAAAAATCTTTTGATCACAGCGTATACGATTCCCCACCGTCCTATGTGACTAGTGCGCCATGTTTAACCGCGACATCTACGATGGCAAGGGCGTAGTAAAATCGGAAGATGTGACGTACTTGTAATCCAATAATTAGTTGACTAATCGCGGCCCTAATCAACAACAGACCACACTCGGATCATGACGCTGTGATTGACAATTTTGATTTTAGTAACAAAAACAAATAAAAACTGCCATCTCTCAAAGTCCCGGTGTCGATGACTTCATGGTTATCGGTGCTAAAGTTTGCGCATGTGCATTGTATAACTATGACTTCATCAACACATGGATTTTCAATCATCAAGAATTTAAAAAAATGCATGTTGAGAGATGGTGGTTCATATTAGTTTTTGTTTTTTAAGTGTGGTGTTTTACTCTAAATCTTATAAAAAATATAAAAGTTGGGCTCTGTAGTTATTTTTCTAACATATGTAATGCAAACCGTTGTGCTTGCGGGACCCCTCCTCTAAGAATTAGCCTACTTGTTTCTTATTGTCAGAAAATATAATACACTAAGTAGCTTTACTCACTGTCACCTCAAATTAGGAGATGTCAGCATATTCAAATTATAGGTGTGTGCTAAAAGACTGATATGTCATTTCTGCTGGTACAAATGCCAACATATTTGAATCACATGTGTGGTGTTTACATCACCTCTCAACTTGAGGTGACACAAAGTAGAATAGTTCTGTAAAAGGTAACAAAGAAGAAACCACTTTTCTACAAGTCAAAATGGCCATTCATTTTATTTCTGGAGAAAAAAAAACAAAGCCTTGTCAGATTTTTACTAAGTAAATTAAAATTTTGTCCATCAAAATGTGTGAATTAAACAAATATGGACAGTCATCATTGTTCAGAGCAAAATTAAGGTTAAAAAACTTAATAAATAAGGTGACATAATACCCTGTTAAAAGGGACCTCTCGGGTTGGGTCATGGACCTTTTTTCCCCTCAAAATGACCGTATAAATCTGTAGACATTTTCCTGACAAGAAAAGAAATTTGGTTAGTTCATTGGCATGAGAATATTGTCATCAATTTCTAAAAATTGGACCTGTAGAACAGGGTTTCTTTTTTTCCAGCATCTAAGGTGACCAAAAAAACCTGCCTTGATCTACGAGCAAACTGACAACTCAGGTATGGTCGCCGGGTTTTCTAGTTTGTTTTATTTGAAAATATAAAAAGAATTGGCTCGATTGGGCCTGTAGAACAGGGTTTTCCTTTGTTGCCTAACAGATGTTGTCGTTGAACAAGTTTCAAAGATGGTATACTGTAAAAATGGACATTTTTGTGTGTGTAAGTTTTCCTGCTTTGCGAATTTTGAACAAGTTTGCTTGTTTTTATTGTTGAGATTTTGAGGTTCCTAAGGCCAAACAAAGAAGAAAGTCTGTCTCAGAAACATTTTGCAAATAAGCTAAGTGCTGTGCGATTTTTTTGCTAATCCAAGCTTTACGGAGAACTTTTTTAACCTTTTTTTTAAATCAAAAAAAAGAAAGATAAAAAAAAGAAGAAAGAAGTTGTTTAGCCCTCGCTCATTTCACATACCAATGCTGGCGGGCTTCGGAGACAGACCTTCTTTGTTTGGCCTTACATAGACCTACATACAAAAGGAATATATTTGTGCATTTTTATTTTTGTGCTTGCTGATCTTAGCACAAAAATAAATGTAGCACGATATTCTGTTAGTTGGATCAGTTCCAAATTGGTGAATTACAGCAGCAAATGAATACAGAAGGATGCAGGCGCATATGAAGACATCAAGCGCACTCTGCATTATGTGTGACGCATTAATGCGACCAAAACCATGTGCGCCTGGACATAATCTTTACTTATGTGCGCAGAGAGATAAAAAACAAATATTTCTTGCCAATTTGGAACTGATTAAACCATAGTAAACAGTTAAAAAAATAAGAAAATCTATGTAGTGGCTAATTTTTAAGACATGTGACAATCCATGGGGTGAGAGTGGTGGCAATTTTCATCACAGTCATAACTTCTATGTATTATTATATCTTGAGAATTGAGATGGCAGATCAGGTTAACTTGTCAGGTCCATTTTGTCTTTCCCTTCAATAATAATTGGTTATACAAAAAGGCTCACTGGTGAAGACCCCCCCCCCCCCCCCCCCCCCCTCACTGAGTCCCAGACCAATCGACCCTACAATGTACCTGAAAGATCAGTTTGCTCATAGAACATGGTGGTTTTTCGTCGCCTTATGGCCAACACACCAATTAGAACCAGTGTGAACGGGCCTAATGATAGATAAAATTCAAACAGACACTGTTTGGCCATATAATGACTTACATAATTTACATAAGTTGAATGGTAAATGTGTCATTTGTAACAGAGTGCAAACAATAAAAATTGGGAATAATACTTGTGAGTATTGGTTTCTTTTGTTTAAGAAGTTATTCAATGTGCCCATGTCTGTGCTATTAGGTTGAGTATAAGTTTATTATGTTCACTATACTTTTAGTATATGGTCATTTGGGGTCAATAGAGGTCATTTGGGGGACAAATTTGTACTTTAATTTATTTTTCTCTTTTTTTTAGTGTACAAAAACGGGTCGGGTACCCGGGTACGAAACTACCCGTGCATTCACAGCCTTAATCCACACACAAAATTAATTCTGACCGTAGGTTGTATATTTTAATGTTAGCATGCAGCTGGATTATTATAAACAACTGCGCACAATGCATGATGCACAATTACGCCCGCCAATGCCATTTGACTTAGGTGCAATATCATTCTGCAATCACTTAAAAAACTTTGGAGGTTGGTTACCTGCGTAATACCGTCAGAAATTTCAGAAATTTTAGGTGAAAAAACAAGTATTAAATGGAAGGTGACAAAAGAAAACTGTTCAACTGACTGACCCTTCTTGGAAAGGTCCATCTCTGATGTTTTTCCTCAATAATCATCTGAAATATTGCAAACCTTTGATGTTTGACCAACAATATAAGCAAGATTGTAGATGTCAATTATCTTAATAAAAACCTTTCAATTAAATTATTTTTTACTGTGATCCACTCCACGCAACAAAAATATGATCTCGAGGAGGGGGGGGGGGGGGGGGGGGGGCACTCACCAGTGTGGTGACGAATGAGAGTTAATAATTTAACTTGACTTGGATTATAAAAAGCACCATATTTGATTTGAACAGGCACATAGCAGGGTAATATCGAGGGTTAAGCGCCAGAAGGCCGTAACTCAATTTGTTGGCAAATTGATATTTTGGTACAAAAATAATCCATATAACCTAAATTTTCAGAACCATAAAAGAGATACCTCATAAACACTCTTAATTTTAATAAAATTAGAGTTATAAGTTGGGTGCTACAGTGTATTGTAATGAGTCCCAAATATTTGAAATTTGATTTAATTCTCAAAATAGCATTTCTTGAGTTACGGTCTTCTGGCGATCAACCCTTGATACGTTATACACCAAATTAAAAAAATGTGAACCATCACATCATGTTAAAGAACTATTTATTTGCTTACAAATTACAGCTAATTTGTCAACATTGACCATGGAAAGCAAGTTTTATGTAACTCGAAAGGTGGAAAATTTTCTTTATTTTCTTTTATTTTTCTCAACTTCTTTTGATGTTACTAGTATTGGCAGATGAGCCTTGCCAACAACTGATCGGTTTTGATATGATGAATCAAAATGTTTGACAATCACTGCGGCCCGTGAATGGATTTCAAAATCACAATGAGGCCCGGGTGGTAGAAAAGGTTGCACATGCTTGATCTACATGCACATTTATTTTTTAAATAGTCTTGATATACTATAAAACAACTTAATTTTGCTAGCAATTTAATTTCGCTAGGAGATTCATTTCGCCAAATTAAATTGCCGCCGATTATAATATTTATAATGATTATATATAGGACGATAAAACAAATTAGTGAAAATAAATTGCTGCACAATGTTGACTTAGTGCTAATTCGCTAAATAAAATTTGCAGAGAAATTAAACTGTTTTACAGTATTATTATTTGATTTGTGGCATTTTCATTTATATTGTCATAATTAGGTTTTGATGATGGTGAGTGATCGGTGATTCTCACAAGATCCGTCCCTTATCTGCAATGTCATTGTTCACTCTATTAAAGGGGCTTCCCTTATGACCTTGGTAGAGATAAAATGCATCTTTTGTGGGTATATTTGAGACCAAACATCAGTATTGTCAATGTTGATGTACATATCATAAATATTAAGCAGACAATGTTGATGTTTTTCTTGATCGATTTCAAGTTTGGCAATTGACCCTGCAGAAAGTGCATTTCAGTAAATGTCCATCCTTTTTTCAAAATGTCGAGGTGAAAGCAGCCACATACATGTAGGAGGTATGACCAGGTCAAACACAGGTATACCGTATATAGGCATCAAGGCAATTCTGTTATTCTTACAGACAAATCAGCGGTTTAGGTAAAAAATATGGTAAAGATGATGAAAGTTTGACAACTAATGATGCACTCTGCTCTTGAAGGACTGAATGCCATCATCATTTATTTCTCCAACTATACTGTGTGAGATCCAATACAGTTGAACACAGTATGTGAATTAACGTTCTGTCGGTTGAAAGGGTTCTTGAGGCTGGTTCACTCCGTGCATGATTTGGTACAGATAAGCTGATTGCGAGTTGCTTGTCTCATTTCTGAAAATAAATAACAAAACAAGAAAATTAATGGAATAAGCCGAGGATTTTTTGGTGGCATATTTAATGTCTGGATGCCTTTACTTTAGGTGACAAAAAACAACACCCTGTGCAGTGGCGGATACAGGGGGGGGGGGGGGGGGGTGAAGGAGGCAGGCGCCCCTCGTAAAATTTGACAGTATACCTTTTTTGTGTACCACTGTACTTTTTTCAGAGACATAGGTATAGGTTCCGTCAGTACATTTGCGAGTTCTACCATGCGATATTTTTTGCCGGTTTTGGGTAACCTCCCCTCCACTTAGCAGAATTTCACGAGCTGGTGGGCAAAAAAATGTTGGCACATTTGACGATTTTTTGTTGTTGTTGGCACATTTGACAATTTTTGGTGGATACGCCACCCCCCCCCAAAAAAAAATAATTAGGGGACCTTTTACGATTATTATGGGTCTTGGTCACCCGGGGGGGGGGGGGGGGGGGGGGGTCAGTGAACATACCAATCGGGTACACAATGCGCGTCCAAGCACCTCAGAAATGGACCCTAAATGGCGTAATCCAGAACACTGTTTTGATACCCCTAAATGGCGTATCACATACAAACCCTACCTAAACGGCGTTACCAACACTCAATAATGCACCCCTAAATGGCGTAATATAGTAGTGCTCATATACATGGGATGTAGAATGCATGCAAAAAGTAGGGAAATATTGAAGATTTTTTCCAACATTTTGCATGTTTATTAAAAAGTCACACATACAACAATTAGCACGGCAATTAGTACCCCTAAACGTCGATACCTTGATGCTGTTATGGATACCCTAAAGTGCGATGCCCCATAAAAAGTACCCCTTTTTCAGAAAGACGTCGATGACGTCGTGTGGTGAAATTTGGACCCTTTTCGACGTTTTTTTGTGGACGCGGATGCGTACCCGCTTGGTATGTTCACTGACCCCCCGGGCTTGGTCAGCCCCCCCCCGTAAATTTTAATCCTGGATCCGCCACTGCTGTGGCCTGTTCTATGGGCCCGACCGACCCATTCTTTAGAAATCGGTGAACAAATGTTCGCGTGCTGATGAATAGACCCAAAAAATGTTTGGACGTTTGGAATGTCAAAATCCTGCAAGTTTTTTACGGATTTTTAAACATTTAAGGTCATTTTCAATTCAATGGGATAAAAGTTTAAAAAAACCACTAACAAAACACCTGACGCAACCGACCCATCCTCAGGGGTCTGTTTTCCCATAAAACAGGGTTTCTTTTTGTTGTTGTAAAAAGGATCAAGCAGAATAACCCTGTAACCTTGCTAAATCCGACAAGAAGCACTGCGCTGGTTGTGGACCCAGTCTCATTGTACAATCACGCAAAGGACGATATAAAAGGACTAAAGGTTCCAATTCTTTTTTGGAGCGTGACCAACTTTTAGCGTGATACACGATCTGCTGAACTCCGGCCACGATAGACCGGGTTCGATTCCTGAAGAGGCACACACCATTTTTTTTGTTCCTTATTCGTCCCGTGTCTCCCTACGTTAGCTTTATTGAGGGTTAGGGTTAAGCCTTTAATTCTCTATAACAAAAAAGCATTGATATTACCCTCAGTCCAAGTGCACAATTGTATTGAACTATTATAATTTATTATATTATAAATTATTAAAAGGTAAAGCTTACCATAACTTTAAGTTACAACAGATATACACATCCCTGGTCTGGTTACAACAATCCAGCCATACCAGCTAGGTCAATGTGTTCCTGTCAGTGTCAAGACTACACCACCAGAGCAGATGATGGGCACAGATGATGTATTGGAATGAACACTGTATTAAATCATGGACTTAACGTGTTTCTTGTCGGTGTCTTCTTGTGAACTGAATGAATTGAATGCACTGCGGCTGATGATACATCGTATACAGTGACCGTACATGCGGTATTTCGGGCATTTCGTGTAAACCGTATGGTTGAAAAAATGTGTTCAAAAATTCTCCGTATTTCACATCAAATGTCCTACATACATGTCACGGTAAAACGAAATACAAAATAACGTCCATCGTACTCGTATCAGCACTCGTTGAGTAATAGATAATGTGATAATTGTACTATTAAGTGGATTTGCTGAGCAAATTTAGTTGTTCATTTCACTTCATGGGCGCTGCCATTTGTTTATATTGTATTCTCGCGGAAACACGAAAATGGATAAACGCGAGATTTCAATTTGGCAATGTTGCAAGCCCGTTTATTTGTCTCCGCCCGATGCCATAAAAGATCTGACCTACCCCCCCTGGCTAAAACCAGACGATGGCGGTCACAAAAAAATCACCGGCAACACGATGATAAAAAATGCGTCGAGATCTATCCGCCGTTGAACAATTTGTTGCAATTACATTTCAAAAGAAAATAAGCGTTTGTATAGCATAGTATAGATCGAAATTCCAATGTTTAAATGATAAAACAACGTAATTTATTACAAAATAGAGACAAAAGGACAAGTGAACCAAGTGAGATTAGAAGTCACGCGTTGAAAAATTATTTTGTTCAATAATTCATCGACGAGCCCACTCGGCCGTCGAGGCAGCTGACTGTGTCCGTGGCAAAGAATTAAAAGGGAACGGAGAGATTGGCGATAAAAAGGAAATTGAAAAAAGAAAAAAGAAATCAAAAGTTTCAATAGATAAAGTATAGTAGAACCCAGGGCTAAACTTTAGAATACCCCACCATTTTTCAAGCTCCACCTTTAAAAAACGCTGGCAACGGCGACGGCGCGAAGATTAACCTTTTAAGAAATGACTTCGGCGACGGCGCGAAGCTTTACCTTTTTAAAAATGGGCTTCGGCGGGAAGGTGTGTTTTTTTCTGGCTTCGGCGGCTTCGGCGACGGCGTGAAGCTTCACCTTTTTAAAGAGGGCTTCGGCGACGGCGCGAAGCTTTACCTTTTTAAAAATGGGCTTCGGCGGGAAGGTGTTTTTTTTTGCTGGCTTCGGCGGCGACGGCGTGAAGCTTCACATTTTTAAATATGGGCTTCGGCGGGAAGGTGTTTTTTTCTGGCTTCGGTGGCTTCGGCGACGGCGTGAAGCTTCACCTTTTTAAAGAGGGCTTCGGCGACGGCGCGAAGCTTTACCTTTTTAAAAATGGGCTTCGGCGGGAAGGTGTTTTTTTTTCTGGCTTCGGCGACGGCGTGAAGCTTCACCTTTTTAAAGAGGGCTTCGGCGACGGCGCGAAGCTTTACCTTTTTAAAAATGGGCTTCGGCGGGAAGGTGTGTTTTTTCTGGCTTCGGCGGCTTCGGCGACGGCGTGAAGCTTCACCTTTTTAAAGGGGGCTTCGGCGACGGCGTGAAGCTTCACCTTTTTAAAGAGGGCTTCGGCGACGGCGCGAAGCTTTACCTTTTTAAAAATGGGCTTCGGCGGGAAGGTGTTTTTTTTCTGGCTTCGGCGGCTTCGGCGACGGCGTGAAGCTTCACCTTTTTAAAGGGGGCTTCGGCGACGGCGCGAAGGTTTACCTTTTTAAAAATGGACTTCGGCGGGAAGGTGTGTTTATTTCTGGCTTCGGCGGCTTCGGCGACGGCGTGAAGCTTCACCTTTTTAAAGAGGGCTTCGGCGACGGCGCGAAGCTTTACCTTTTTAAAAATGGGCTTCGGCGGGAAGGTGTGTTTTTTTCTGGCTTCGGCGGCTTCGGCGACGGCGAAACCAAAGAAGTTCGTAAATCGTTAATCAATCATTTAATCCCCATTTCCCGCATTTCCCTGTTGACATAGAATGATCATATCCCCGGATATATCATGAGAGATATAGACAATAGTAGAATTTCAAATCTAGAAATTCAACGTTGTTTGATTAATAACTCAAATAAGTACCACTGCTTAGAATGATCATTGATAATTATATCCCCGGATATATCATGTGAGATATAGACAATAGTAGAATTTCAAATCTAGAAATAGCAACCATCCAAACTGTTGATATGCAATCCCACAATGCAACAAATGACAGATTGCTCAAACCAAAGAAGTTCGTAAATCGTTATTGTTAAGGCATACAACAGAAGTTCGTAAATCGTTGCATTGTGGGAGTGAATTTCAATAATATATGACAGGTTTGGTATAATAGATTATGGGTCGTTCTTTAAAAGCCCCATCCAAACTATTGAGCCCTCTAAAATGTATGATGGGTCGTTCTTTAAAAGCCCCGTCAAAAAACAACCATCCAAACTGTTGATATGCAATCCCACAATGCAACAAATGACAGATTGCTCAAACCAAAGAAGTTCGTAAATCGTTATTGTTAAGGCATGCAACGGAAGTTCGTAAATCGTTGCATTGTGGGAGTGAATTTCAATAATATATGACAGGTTAGAACACTTTTGAATTAGGCCCTAAAACAAAACCTTTTGATTTAAAACAAAAATGTTTTAAATATTGTTCTATTCCTATGTGTATCGTTATAAATTTTCCAACACTGATGTGTTGTTTCATTTTGTATATAGGTGTTCTATCTGGTAGGCCCTACTCCCTAGCGGGAGAGCCCGTCCGAAGGACGGGCGTTCCGCTAGTCGTTAATAAATCGCCATAGTAGATTTATGTTTGACCCTTAATATGTTTGACCCTTAATATTGCATTGTGGGACTGACATTTAATATCATGTGACAGGTTTGGCATAATAGATTATGGGTCGTTCTTTAAAAGCCCTATCCAAACTATTGAGCCCTCTAAAATGTATGATGGGTCGTTCTTTAAAAGCCCCGTCAAAAAACAACCATCCAAACTGTTGATATGCAATCCCACAATGCAACAAATGACAGATTGCTCGAACCAAAGAAGTTCGTAAATCGTTATTGTTAAGGCATGCAACAGAAGTTCGTAAATCGTTGCATTGTGGGACTGAATTTCAATAATATATGACAGGTTTGGCATAATAGATTATGGGTCGTTCTTTAAAAGCCCTATCCAAACTATTGAGCCCTCTAAAATGTATGATGGGTCGTTCTTTAAAAGCCCCGTCAAAAAACAACCATCCAAACTGTTGATATGCAATCCCACAATGCAACAAATGACAGATTGCTCAAACCAAAGAAGTTCGTAAATCGTTATTGTTAAGGCATGCAACAGAAGTTCGTAAATCGTTGCATTGTGGGAGTGAATTTCAATAATATATGACAGGTTTGGCATAATAGATTTTGGGTCGTTCTTTAAAAGCCCCATCCAAACTATGGAGCCCTCTAAAATGTATGATGGGTCGTTCTTTAAAAGCCCCGTCAAAAAACAACCATCCAAACTGTTGATATGCAATCCCACAATGCAACAAATGACAGATTGCTCAAACCAAAGAAGACTTGAAAATCTGCTAAATTGTGTCTATAGCTCACATGATATATCAATGATCATTCTATGTCAACAGGAAAATGCGCCTGATTGAAACTCGATAAAAGCCAACCTAGAAAAATATATCTTATTAAAATCTGACAACTAAGTGTCTTGCTGAAAGTTGTATAGACCATGTGCTTTACTCCGTTTTGGACTAGACTTTGAACTTGAATGTGAGCTTCACGCCGTCGGCGAAGCCGCCGAAGCCAGAAAAAACCCACCTTCCCGCCGAAGGCAATTTTTAAAAAGGTAAAGCTTCGCGTTTAAAAGGTAAAGCTCTGACGCCGTCGGCGAAGCCGCCGAAGCCAGAAGAAGAAAAAAACCTACCCGCCGAAGCCCATTTTTAAAAAGGTAAAGCTTCGCGCCGTCGCTGGATCCACCTTTTTAAAAGGATGGAGCTTCGCGCCGTCGCCGTCGAAGCCAGAAAAAAACCCACCTTCCCGCCGAAGGCCATTTTTAAAGAGGTAAAGATTCGCGCCATCGCCGAATCCACTTTTTTTAAAAGTCAAGCTTTGACGCCGTCGCCGAAGCCGCCGAAGCCAGAATAAAACCCACCTTCCCGCCGAAGCCCATTTTTTTAAAGGTAAAGCTCCGCGCCGTCGCTGAATCCACCCTTTTAAAAGGATGGAGCTTCGCGCCGTCGCCGTCGCCGCCGAAGCCACTAAAATAATCAAGCTTTCGTTTTTCAACCGATCCCGTCATACCTCTTCCTTCGCGCCGTCGCCGAATCCACTTTGTTAAAAAGTCAAGCTTTGACGCCGTCGCCGAAGCCAGAATAAAACCCACCTTCCCGCCGAAGCCCATTTTTTAAAAAGGTAAAGCTTCGCGCCGTCGCTGAATCCATCTTTTTAAAAGGATGGAGCTTCGCGCCGTCGCCGTCGCCGCCGAAGCCACTAAAATAATCAAGCTTCCGTTTTTCAACCGATCCCGTCATACCTCTTCCTTCGCGCCGTCGCCGAATCCACTTTTTTAAAAAGTCAAGCTTTGATGCCGTCGCCGAAGCCGCTGAAGCCAGAATAAAACCCACCTTCCCGCTGAAGCCCATTTTTTAAAAAGGTAAAGCTTCGCGCCGTCGCTGAATCCACCTTTTTAAAAGGATGGAGCTTCGCGCCGTCGCCGTAGCCGCCGAAGCCACTAAAATAATCAAGCTTCCATCTACAAACCGATCCCGTCATACCTCCTCCTTCGCGCCGTCGCCGAATCCACTTTTTTTTTAAAAAGTCAAGCTTTGACGCCGTCGCCGAAGCCGCCGAAGCCAGAATAAAACCCTCCTTCCCGCCGAAGCCCATTTTTTTAAAAGGTAAAGCTCCGCGCCGTCGCTAAATCCACCCTTTTAAAAGGATGGCGCTTGTCGCCGTCGCCGCCGAAGCCACTAAAAGAATTAAGCTTCCGTTTTTCAACCGATTTCGTCATACCTCCTCCTTCGCGCCGTCGCCGAATCCACTTTTTTAAAAGGATGGAGCTCCGCGACGTCGCCGCATCCGATGTTTCTTAAATGGGTTGAACTTCGCGCCGTCGCCGAATCCACTTTTTAAAAGGATGGAGCTCCGCGACGTCGCCGCATCCGATGTTTCTTAAAAGGGTTGAACTTCGCGCCGTCGCCGAATCCACTTTTTAAAAGGATGGAGCTTCGCGCCGTCGCCGTCGCCGCCGAAGCCACAAAAAATAATCAAGCTTCCATCTACAACTGATCCCGTCATACCTCCTCCTTCGCGCCGTCGCCGAATCCACTTTTTTTAAGGGGTGAAGCTTCGCGCCGTCGCCACTGCCGAAGCCGCCCGCCGTCGCCGCCGAAGCCACAAAAAATGAAATACCTTTCGTCTTGCACTTAAGCACATTTTCACAACGGCTCGCTCAACACTTAGGTAATTTCTACAAAGTCCCGCGTGTATGCCATTATCATGATTATACCCAACAAACACCTTCGCGTGAAACCAAGAAAACAAAATATTGAAACTATGACAGCCGTTTTCGACGACGGCGTCGCCGCCGCATTTTTTAAAATAGTCGCGCTTCAAAAATGGTAGGGTATTCTAAAGGTACTCCGAACCCAGAAACGTATTTCATAGGAAAAGGGTTAAAGTGATGGCGATAGATAGACATTCCAGTAAAGCCATATGTGCCGAATTCTGCAGTTAATTTCGATGTGATCGAAATTTGCAGTTAATTTCGATGTGATCGAAATTAACAAATTGTGAAATATTACATGTAATACTGCGAATTAAGTTAAACTGTTTCAGATTTGGTGCAAACAAATGATTTCCTGGAAAATTGAGGGCGCACTCCAAAACGTATCTCTCAATGCCCCTTTAACAAGTACCAAATATTAATTTAAATTATAATCACAAAACTAAGCCCAGAATATCGTATTATTGTACGTATTCTATATCATTGCCTATGTCTTTCCCTTTTCTACCATTTCGCCAAAATTGAGGTGTATATAATAGGCCTATGAAAATTCGAGTTAAACACATGACTAATTCAAAATTACCGGCCATGTTCAAGAACTGTTATTTAACTTGCAAAACTGAAAAAGGACACTTAGACTGGAGTGATTATTATGAGATTCGTTGGGATTATTTATTTTAGTTGTACCTATGAATGTAATATTTATGAGTGTTCGATGGGTATTCTCGATCAATACGAATTGGCAAGTTTAGGCAAATAATTTCCAGCGTCGTCTGGCTACGTAATAGCCTATTGAGGCGTAGTAGGAGTATGGAGACTGGATAGGTGATCCTTAACTCTATATATAGAGGACAGTATAACTCATAATTTAATCGTTTATTACAATCAACAGCAAAACCTTTTTTTTAAATGTGTTGGTCAGGCCCGAAAACAGTTTTTGTCGCCTATGCGTAAAATGAGTATTGATACTGGATAGATACTTTCCGGGGGTAGAGATTTTTAGCCAGCAAAATAAAAGTTGACCCAAACATTTACCAATTTTCGGGGGAAAGTAGACCCATATGTTTACCGAAAACCCACAATATTCCCATATATTTGACAGATTTTGCTCAAACAAAAACAGCGAAAATTAGGATTTTAGACCCCGTAAACATCCATTAAGTCCCCCTCCCCAGGAGATACTCTAACATCTTTAACACTTTCCACGCGGCAGGCGGCTGCAGACGACATTCCAACATTTCACAAAATGTTTCAAAAATGTCAAAATTATTGCATTTCATCAACATATTTGGAATCACCATGAGAAATACATTAAAAAGTACAAACATTCCTAGTATTGGTTCAGTAATCATTTAGATAGACCTTGAAAGTTGGGAAAGGTTTCTGAAAAATCTGTTTTGTGTATGCTAAAAATAATAGCCGCGTGAAAAGTGTTAACATGTCTAACGTGTTGACGCACTCAACTAACGGTTGGGAATATTAATTACATCACTACTATAAACTAAATTGAGATTTGTCTCATTTACACATTCAGATCGGTACATTAACGGGAGTAGTTTGGACACTCGGATTCATGGCTGCGTCTATTGATACACCTGTTCTTTGGTGGTGTTTCGTTGTCATATGTTCAACTCAAGGATGTTTTATATTCTTGTTTTTCGCTCTTAATCGGCGAGTGAGACGTCTATGGTTCATGCGATACGGACAACGTGACATTTTGTCTGTGAGACCAAAAGATAACGACCATCAGGAGGAAATTAGTAACCGGCCAGAAGAACAGGCCACATCATTCTCAGCTTAAAGGTAATGTTAGCATGTCTATGGTTAGAGGCAGCATATGACCACCGTCTATGATATGACCAAGTCAGAGTCTATATAACTATGGGACAAGTATCTCGAAGGCAAATTCCCCCGTCTACTATGCGCAAATTCACGGGTGAAGGTTTTATAGGGGGCGCACTATCATGGTCGTAGCAAACCAGACGACCTAAGACATGGTGGATTTTATCGGCTCAAAACATGATTTGTGGCACAGAAATAGTACATCAATGGTCAAAACAAGCTGATTGTGATTTAGAGTAGAACTGATTTGCTTTGATGATAGCAGAATTTAGTTCTATGACACGAAACATTCAGAATTGGTTATTTGAAATTTTAATTTTTACGTGGAACAAAATACGAATTTTAAATTGTGGATGGCTTCGTCTGACAGTGACAGGGGAGGGGCATGGCGTTATTTGCATTTGATGAATGTTTTTATCAGATCAGTTGGGAAATGGTGGATCGCGACGAATCACATCGTGTGAGGTCATAAATAGTCATGGATGAATATTCACTCACAACGAATGATTGACAGTTTACGCTTAACTTCCGGGTGAAGAACTGATAGAGTGCGCTATGTGTACTGAACAAAATCTCAACAATGGGCAGATATGGTGTTACATAGGCCTGACCGAGTGGGTGCACATGGGTCGCATTACTGTTATTCGCGGAATATACTATTGTCATGCATTGATCACGCACTACCAACTACTGCTGCTTGAAACTATTGAAGTACATGAAATTGTTGCTATCCTCATGAAACAAATCACCTATTGACTGAGGGATATCGTACCACCATCGATCAAGCTGTTTTGGACCCACTTTTCACTTTAACCCCGACTTTAACCAGCAGGGTTGCTCGTTAACTTAAAAAGGGGTTGATCCATCTCTTCATCTATGTTTGCTGTGTATGAGTGATAACACTATTATTATTATATTATTATTATAAGAATTTATATAGCGCATTTCCAAAAAAGACCAATGCGCTGTACAATGTATACATTATTATATAAAATAAATGCATTTAAAAAGTGATAAAAACCACTAAAAGACCACTATATATATACAATAATTGTGTAAAAACATAAAAATAAGGCTGAATTATTCAACAGGGAACAGATGAGTTTTTAAAAGCTTTTTAAAACGTTTCACATTTGGGGCGGCACGCACAGAACTGGGTAGGTCATTCACTATAAACCCTCGTCTTCCTGAACTTTTTTTGTAACAAATTTACCATAAAGGAGGTGGGGTGGTGGGAGGCAGGTTACCACCCCCTCTAATTAAAGTAAAACAATAAATGAAGACGCAGAGTTTGCTTACAAAATCAAAATATCGGAATTTCACCAGGTTTTTGTCTCATAAGAGATGAAAATTATGTTTCTAACATATACTACAGGCTGAAATTGTGCACGGATTTTGACCATGATGTGTGCATTGAACCATACAACCGTTGATTTGTTTATATTGTATAAGCAGCTTAGTGATTAACTCATTAAATTGATGCTTCGCAAAAGGTCACATGTCACCCACTCAAAGAAGAGCGATTATCAGTTTAATTTACAAAAAAGGCGACAAACTGCAAATATAAAACTGGCGTCCAATAAGTCTATTGAACACTGATTACAAAATCATGTCAGTGGTATTGGCAAATCGATTGAAGAAAGTTATCTATAAAATCATACATACAGATCAAACTGGTTATATAAAAAGGTAGATATATAGGTACAAATGTAAAAATAATTGATGTTTATTAATTTAAAAAAGTGGGGTGACGGGGATGAGACGCAACCTGAAATCTAATATCCTGAATTCATGAGATACTAAGAGATATTACTATAAAACAACAATCAGTTGTTGAAGGATATCAAAGTGTCATAGACGGGAGCCACTGTAACAACTATCAATATTGTTCAGTTATAAAAGTATAGAGTATAAGTCATGCTGGGGTTGTGTAAGGGACTACAAGGAATGGGTGTGTGGGGGGGGGGGGGGGGGGAAGGGTGCAACCTGAAAACTAAATTCAGGAACACGTGGTCCGCTTAATAAAGAGATAATAATATCTATCACAACCATTAGTTGTTGGAAGATATAAACGTGTCGTAATAGAAAGTTCATTCTACTCACCATTTTCAGCTGTAGTAGAGGTCTAATTAAATGGAGGTCGAGCTAACACGATAGAGAGTACATGTATATATGGGAGGGGGCGGGAGGGGAGCGGGGCGGGAGAAGATGTATTGTAAACAATGCAAATGTTGGTTTATTCCGTATTCTAGAACAACCGGGATATATTTAAAAAGTGGGGTGGCGGGGATGAGACGCAGCATGTGGGGTGGGGCGGGAGGGAGGGGGGGGGGGCGGGACAGGATATATAATTTTAACAAGACAAATGTTAGTTTATTCCGGATTATAGAACAAACGGAATATATTTAAAAAGAGGGATGACGGGGATGAGACGTAGTATGTGGGGGCGGGAGGGGTGGGGGCGGGAGAAGATATATTTTAAACTTGACAATTAATGTTTGTTTATTCCGTGTTATAGAACAAACGGGATATGTTTAAAAAGTGGGGTGACGGGGATGAGACGCAGAATGTGGGGGGGGGGGGGGGGGGCGGGAGCGGGAAAAGATATATTGTAAATATGACAAATGTTGGTTTATTCCGTATTATAGAACAAACGGGATATATTTAAAAAGAGGGGTGACGGGGATGAGACGTAGCATGTGGGGGTGGGAGGGGTGGGGCGGGAGAAGATGTATTTTAAATTTGACAAATGTTTGTTTATTCCGTATTATAGAACAAAGGGGATATATTTAAAAAGAGGGGTGACGGGGATGAGACGTAGCATGTGGGCGTGGGAGGGGTGGGGGCGGGAGAAGATGTATTTTCAACTTGACAAATGTTTGTTTATTCCGTATTATAGAACAAACGGGATATGTTTAAAAAGTGGGGTGACGGGGATGAGACGCAGAATGTGTGTGTGTGGGGGGGGGGGGGGGGGGGGGGGGGGAGCGGGAAAAGATATATTGTAAATATGACAAATGTTGGTTTATTCCGTATTATAGAACAAACGGGATATATTTAAAAAGAGGGGTGACGGGGATGAGACGTAGCATGTGGGGGTGGGAGGGGTGGGGCGGGAGAAGATGTATTTTAAATTTGACAAATGTTTGTTTATTCCGTATTATAGAACAAACGGGATATGTTTAAAAAGTGGGGTGACGGGGATGAGACGCAGAATGTGGGGGGGGGGGGGGGGGGGGGGGAGGGCGGGAGGGGTGGGAGCGGGGAAAGATATATTGTATAGATGATAAATGTTGGTTTATTCCGTATTATAGAACAAACGGGATATATCTAAAAAGAGGGGTGACGGGTATGAGACGTAGCTTGTGGGGGCGGGAGGGGTGGGGGGAGAAGATATATTTTTAACAAGACAAATGTTAGTTTATTCCGTATTATAGAACAAACGGGATATATTTAAAATGAAGGGTGACTTGTACCAGGTGCTCGTGATTTGTGAAAGTAAGGTTTATTCCGTATCGGAATTATAAGGGGTACCAGGCGCTCGTGATTTGTAAAAGTTAGGTTTATTCCGTATCGGAATTATAAGGAGGGTGGGGGGGGGGGGGGGGGGGGGGGTTAACGGAGATGAGACGTAACCTGAGATCTAATATGAGGAATTTATCCTGGGGTAATAAAGAGATATTTCTAACACAACAATTAGTTGTTGAAAGAAGTAAATGTATTTATTTTACAGGGAGTAAATTTTACAACTATGAACATTTGTTCAGTTATAAGAGTGTATTAATATAAAATGTCATGTCTCATCCCCGTCACCCCACTTTTTAACTATGTATAAATGAGAATAAATCGGCTGCTATTTAGTTTGTTGATTTTGAAAAAGCGTTCGACACCGTCGTGTTTATTCCGTATTATAGAACAAACGGGATATGTTTAAAAAGTGGGGTGACGGGGATGAGACGCAGAATGTGTGTGTGGGGGGGGGGGGGGGGGGCGGGGGGGGGGCGGGAGCGGGAAAAGATATATTGTAAATATGACAAATGTTGGTTTATTCCGTATTATAGAACAAACGGGATATATTTAAAAAGAGGGGTGACGGGGATGAGACGTAGCATGTGGGGTTTGGAGGGGTGGGGCGGGAGAAGATGTATTTTAAATTTGACAAATGATTGTTTATTCCGTATTATAGAACAAACGGGATATGTTTAAAAAGTGGGGTGACGGGGATGAGACGCAGAATGTGGGGGGGGGGGGGGGGGGGGAGGGCGGGAGGGGTGGGAGCGGGGAAAGATATATTGTATAGATGATAAATGTTGGTTTATTCCGTATTATAGAACAAACGGGATATATCTAAAAAGAGGGATGACGGGTATGAGACGTAGCTTGTGGGGGCGGGAGGGGTGGGGGGAGAAGATATATTTTTAACAAGACAAATGTTAGTTTATTCCGTATTATAGAACAAACGGGATATATTTAAAATGAAGGGTGACTTGTACCAGGTGCTCGTGATTTGTGAAAGTAAGGTTTATTCCGTATCGGAATTATAAGGGGTACCAGGCGCTCGTGATTTGTAAAAGTTAGGTTTATTCCGTATCGGAATTATAAGGAGGGTGGGGGGGGGGGGGGGGGGGGGGGGGT
Organism: Ophiura sarsii; assembly: GCA_035610835.1. Taxonomy (NCBI): domain Eukaryota; kingdom Metazoa; phylum Echinodermata; class Ophiuroidea; order Amphilepidida; family Ophiuridae; genus Ophiura; species Ophiura sarsii. The sequence goes on along the minus strand of CM069457.1, from coordinate 21,184,923 downwards.
TAACGGAGATGAGACGTAACCTGAGATCTAATATGAGGAATTTATCCTGGGGTAATAAAGAGATATTTCTAACACAACAATTAGTTGTTGAAAGAAGTAAATGTATTTATTTTACAGGGAGTAAATTTTACAACTATGTACATTTGTTCAGTTATAAGAGTGTATTAATATAAAATGTCATGTCTCATCCCCGTTACCCCACTTTTTAACTATGTATAAATGAGAATAAATCGGCTGCTATTTAGTTTGTTGATTTTGAAAAAGCGTTCGACACCGTCGTGTTTATTCCGTATTATAGAACAAACGGGATATGTTTAAAAAGTGGGGTGACGGGGATGAGACGCAGAATGTGTGTGTGTGGGGGGGGGGGGGGGGGGGGGGGCGGGAGCGGGAAAAGCTATATTGTAAATATGACAAATGTTGGTTTATTCCGTATTATAGAACAAACGGGATATATTTAAAAAGAGGGGTGACGGGGATGAGACGTAGCATGTGGGGTTGGGAGGGGTGGGGCGGGAGAAGATGTATTTTAAATTTGACAAATGTTTGTTTATTCCGTATTATAGAACAAACGGGATATGTTTAAAAAGTGGGGTGACGGGGATGAGACGCAGAATGTGGGGGGGGAGGGCGGGAGGGGTGGGAGCGGGGAAAGATATATTGTATAGATGATAAATGTTGGTTTATTCCGTATTATAGAACAAACGGGATATATCTAAAAAGAGGGGTGACGGGTATGAGACGTAGCTTGTGGGGGCGGGAGGGGTGGGGGGAGAAGATATATTTTTAACAAGACAAATGTTAGTTTATTCCGTATTATAGAACAAACGGGATATATTTAAAATGAAGGGTGACTTGTACCAGGTGCTCGTGATTTGTGAAAGTAAGGTTTATTCCGTATCGGAATTATAAGGGGTACCAGGCGCTCGTGATTTGTAAAAGTTAGGTTTATTCCGTATCGGAATTATAAGGAGGGTGGGGGGGGGGGGGGGGGGGGGGGTTAACGGAGATGAGACGTAACCTGAGATCTAATATGAGGAATTTATCCTGGGGTAATAAAGAGATATTTCTAACACAACAATTAGTTGTTGAAAGAAGTAAATGTATTTATTTTACAGGGAGTAAATTTTACAACTATGAACATTTGTTCAGTTATAAGAGTGTATTAATATAAAATGTCATGTCTCATCCCCGTCACCCCACTTTTTAACTATGTATAAATGAGAATAAATCGGCTGCTATTTAGTTTGTTGATTTTGAAAAAGCGTTCGACACCGTCGAATGGAACTTTGTAGTTCAAACATTACAGAAGATTCATTTTGGGCCATCTTTTATCCATTGGATTACTGTAATGTATAATAATATTGAGATTTCTGTTTTAAATCTTGGTTGGAAATCAAAGTTTCTTTAGATTGAGCAGAGCAGAGGTTTGCGTCAGGGCTGTCTGTTTCTGCACTCTTGTTTGTCTCAGAAGTCTTACTTTGGTATTGCCATTGATGAAAATGACGAAGAAAAATGTGAAGCTCGTATTAGCCAATTTGCTGACGATACAACTCTTTTCTGCTCAACGAAAGAATCTCTTGATAGCATGTTGAAAATCATTAATACATTTGGATTTTTTGCAGTTCCAAAAATTAAAGAAAGTTATATTAAAGAAAATTAAACTCAAGGTTTAGCATTTGGTCACTTTTTAAAACATAACTCTGTAAAACGGCCAACTAAAAATGTTAAATCTCTTGGTGTATATTTTGGACACAATATAATACAATGTTACAAGAGCATTTGGCAAGAGAAGATATACTAATTCGAATCTTGAATTCATGGTATAGGAAAAAGCTAACGCTGTATAGTAAAGCAATTATTATAAAATGTCTTGGTCTATCCAATCTAATGTCTTGTCTAACCGTCTTCACGAATGAAGTGAACTCAATTATTTTCAATTTCTTATGGAAAAAAAACCCTCAGAAAATAAAGAGAAAGACTCTCATTCGAAATTATAATGTGGGAGGAATACAAATAAGTGATTTAAAATCTCAATGCATAGCTTTGAAATGTATATGGTTAAAAAGTTATCGCCCGAGCGCACCAATGGCGAGTAGCTGAAGAATAACGCTACCTCGCTAGTAACTGAGGCGTAACCTAACATTTTGAGAGCATCAAACCGGGATAAGCTTCTAGGCTAGTAACTGGCTAGTAATTTACGCTAAATCTTATACCTGACCGGACCCAAGAGTAAGTTGGGGTATAACGTTTTATGCCACAAGTCAATCGATGTAGCAGTGGCGTAAATTTGTTGCGGACATTGGAGAGGATGATTCGCTGATGCTGCAGGACCAGCGAATGTGAGTGGAAGGGAAAAGAACAAAAAAAGAGAGTATATCGTGCCGTGCATGGGGATCGAACCGGGTTCTGTGATTTACAATCGAAGGACAAGGCATCCAAGCCACAGAATTATTTCTGTTAAGAGATGTGTTATACTTGTATACCATTAAACTAATTGTTTCCATCGGATGTTTGTCATTAAAATTGTGTTTTTTGGTGCAATAGTTGTATGTGCCCCTCGCCCAAAATATGTTTGTAATGTCATGATAGTCCTTTTTTAATAAAAAAAGCGGTAAACAACTTCGACATTTTTGGCCATAAAAATGGCGTTATTTTGTCTGGAACGTGGGCCGACTCAACGTGATTCTTTATTTACTCTCACCTATGACCTAGCGAGTGACGACACATTATAAATATTACGGAGGACCTATCACGTCAGATTTGTACAGTAAAGTATAGGTAAACACTTGGCAATGCGACCATTAATTTTGTAAATGGACGATGCAGATTAATGTGGATATTTACCTCACTAGTTACTATTCTGGTGTTACTCGCCAGTGAATGGTCTCAGAATTACATTGTGAGTAAGTTACGCTACAGTTAGGGCATAACTTCTAGGGAGGTAGCTTACCTCCCTATTAACGCTTTCCACGCGGCAGGCGGCTGCAGACGACATTCCAAAATGGTTACAAAATGTTTCAAAAATCTCAAAATTATTGAATTTTATTACCATATTTGGATTAACCATGAGAAATGCATTGAAATAAGTACAAACATGCCCAGTATTGGTTCAGTAATCCATGAGATAGACTTTGAAAATTGGGAAAGGTTTCTGAAAAATCTGTTTTGTGTATGGTAAAAACTAATAGCCGCGTTGAAAGGGTTAAGGTACGCCAGTTTAATGCACTCGGCCGTATGTATGATGATGACAGTTAATTGAAATGCTTCTTAATGCTCATGGTCCAAACTTTTTTATTTTAAATATGAACCTTGTGGAAGCAAAGAATGCCCATCGTTAATTGGTCTACCAAGGTTTGATTCAGATCTGGTAAAAGCATGGCATAATTTAGATAACGATTACAGAAACTTACCAATTAACGACTCATTAAGGGTCAACAGTCATATAATATGGGGTAATGAACTGATCATGCACATGGTAAGACCTTGTATTTCAAACATTGGATTAATAGTGATATAATAATCAATGACCTTATAAATAATAATGGTATCTTTTCCACTACATACTTGACAAGCTTAAAATTAGCACATCTGGATTGCAGAGCTATTTGTTATTTTCAATTCCAAAGAATTGTTTTGCTTTATCAAAAGCCAACAATGTGCCTATTTAATTAAGTTCTCGTTTAAAAACCTCGTGTATGTAAATAAAAAACGTATAAATATCATGTATTGGCAATGAAGGTACATTTACGTTCATGTAGTTAAGTTTACAGCAGTGCCAATAATTCAGAACAGATGGGCACAGGAACTGACAACGTCACCAAAATGGGACGATATTTTGACCATGAAAACTATTTTTGAAAAAAGAGAAAATTTGCGATGTTCAATTACAATTTATTATATAGAATCATCGCTACCAAATCAAACTATAAATGGAATATTAGGCGAACTCACCAAATTGTTTCGAGTGCAACAAGTCAGATGATTATCTATATTCATTTATTGCCTGGGATCGTTTTCAAAGATTTATTATTTCTAACAATATTCCATGTCCAGAAATATCGTTAAAAATCATTGTCCTTTTTTTAAATTTATTTGTTTTATTTATTTGTTATTCTCCATCATACAGATATATACATAATGTTAATGATTCATGTTATCTTTAAATAGCATCACAAAAATGTTACATAACAGAAATTGCAATTTATGTTATATTATACGAATATTTCTTCATACTAACATTTTAATTTTATGACGGTTTTTCATGGAAGTTAAATAACTTTACGCGTTCTTAAATCTGAATCGAAGAGAAATAGCAAATTTGGGTGGTTACCATATCTGAATTTACTTATACAGAGTTTAGCAACAGCACCCACATAGTTGATGAGATTGTTGACAGAATTATTGACGTTTTGTACCCACAAAAAAGCACTTTCAACATTAATTTGGCAGAAATAACAATTTCTGCATGTTTCCAAATTAATTTAACTCTTTCGCAGACGTTAAAGAAATGTTCTGTGTACTCAATTGCATTACAAGTATTACAAATATTAGATGACTCTTTTACCCATTTTGTGTAACAACATTTTCGTCGGGTAGATGTGAAGAATTTTCCAATTAAGTGTAATCAACCTTGCTTCATGCGTGCATTTTGGAATTGTTTGCCAAATAGGTTTCCAATTGAAAATCAAATTCGGACAACGTCTTATCCAGAGGTTTTCACAAATCGGAGAGGCAATGGAAGAATATCCTTTCTAGACGTCTTTACCGAACATATATCAGTAGGCCATTAAAATAAATCTGTGTTAACATAGATGTTTGGATTACGCATCGATTTCCAAACTGCAGGTAGAGCATAACGAATGAATAATAATCTAAAAATATATTACTTTTTTTCCGGCATACGATCTTTGAGAGAAGATTACCCTGATTATCAAATAGATAGTGTAGTCTAATAACGCTAGTTTAGATCCACTTCTTTATGAAAGTGTCTTGTTATTATTAAGCTGACTTTAGTTATTATTCCAGATAATCTCATTGCTCATGTCAATAGGGAGCTTTCGATTTGGACGACGGACGCTTACTATTACGACGACGGTAAGATGATACCTCGAGTCATGTGCGTATGCGTCGACTTAGCACCCCGTCTGTCGTCCAATTTCTGGTACCTGTTTTCAGCTTTCGATTTGCACGACGGACGCTTTTACGACGGTAAACAAAACGTTGCAGTTGTCACCACGACGGTTGTTAGTTCCTTTACGCATTGTAGCATTGAGAGGACCAACGGATGACAAAATTGACGCATGTGCACATGACTCAAAGTGTCATTCAACCGTCCTATATTCATCCGCCCTGCAAATCGAAAGCTCCCTAAGACAGGTCGACGACAAGTTCCAGAAATTGGACGACTGACGGATTGTTAAGTCGACGCATGCGCACATGACTCGAGGTGTCATCTTACTGTCGTAGAAGCGTCCGTCGTCCAAATCGAAAGTTCCCTTTTAAAATCGGAGGTACGGTACACTCTTTTAGCCGTGAAACAAGTCTTCACAACGTTGGCATAACAATCTGATATCTTGTTTACAATATTCATACAATCAACATTAATATTTTTACATTGAACAATTACAATTAAAAATGTATGTGCCAATACCAATTTTATTGATATTAGGGGAATATTGGGGCAACTGGACCGTGGGGCAAGTGGACCGAAATGAAGGATTTTGTAATTGTATGGGCATACTGCTTTCTTTTGAGCAATACGACTTTTGTTGATACTTGACATATATCTTTACCTTCTACAATCCAAAACATTTGGAACTTTAGGGTATTTACACATGTGATTTTTATCCATATCTTTGAAGCTAACTCCTTGAGTGACTGATTGAAAATTCACAGATAGTATGGGCGATATATGAAGATGGGTTTAGATCATGTTTAATGTACTTTATATGATTGACAGATATGCAACAGTAAATATATACATGCAGTACAGTCGTCTTAAGATACTAGGTGCATATTGCATTTGATGGGTGCTATATTGTAGTGTGCTTAGGGACTTTCCGAAATATGATTAAAACCATAGGTTGTGGTTGAAATGACCGTAAAATGCCGCATATTGCTAATTTGGGACATTGGTCGTTTGTATTTCCGATCAATATTATCATTTAAAGAATGCTTCAACTTAAATCATTATACCGGGTATTCATTTGGTAGAGTTATTAGTTCATGAATTTGCAAATAACAAAGTACACCATTTCTTACTTATCTAAAGACACTCGTCTACTTGTAGGACCCGAACGCCGTAATATTTGCGAATTCGAAGATACTCACTGGCTACAGAAATCTGTGTAATGGCTAAAAACAAAAATGCAGTTTTGACTTTTTTTCTGAAATGTATTGGAGTTATTGATTATTATGACAAATGGTGGTATGTTTAAAACATTTTGGCGTAAAATGTATTACGTTACAGGCGTGTTTTAATAACGTTTCATCTCGATAAAGTACTACGTCATTTGTTGGGGTAAGTGGTCCGAAGGGGTGTGGGGCAACTGGACCGTCTGCAAAAACTTAATCAAAATTGTAAAATTCATTTTGAAAATGAGTTGTTAGTGTCAATAAAACATGACTCGGTATTGAAATGTGAATAGAATATGAAATAATTCACATTCTTTCAAGTTCTTAGACATTTTGGGGCATTTCGGGTCTAATACCACTATTTCTGATATTGAAGGATTACAGTATGACATGAAATTGCTTTAGAATGGTTTAAAGCCTCGGTATTATGAATTACATCTTTATTATATTTTGAATGGTGTCTGTAAAGGTATTTGCTATGACGAAATATCACGATTTATGTATTTTATCCACTGCTTTTTGTGTATATCAACCGTTGAGTCATCATTGTCATATTGACTAACTTCCCGTGTAACATGAAAAGCTAGCTAAATATCAAGATGGTTTATTATAAGTACTAAATTATGATTGTATGAAGTAAATAAAATCATTAAAGAAAGGGGTATATATAGACAAATGTACGGGGCGTCTGAATATCACAACCATGTAACCATTTAACTAGGTTCATACCGTTTTATCTATAATAAACGTGCAGTCGAAAATTGCGCTTGCTTTGTACACCATTAGTATTACTGCTTTTTACACGTTAACCACGAAAACTGTATAAAACATGGAGTTCATGAGACCTGTATCAATTTTACACGTTAAATAATATGGAAATGAGTTTGTAAAGAAAATACTGCTTAGTTACCGTGTTGTCAATCAATGATTTCTGTGTATTCTAACCGTTGGAACATATAGGACCAGTTGCCCCAACGATGGGGTAACTGGACCGTGCCAAGTAAAGTTTTTAGTTAGTGGTAATTGGCCTTTTGTTTGGATATTTTTTAACATTGATTATATGTTATATGTAAACAGTTACATGGGTGATATTTTCATAGCAATTCCATAAATATTTACACGAGCTTTAAGTTTTTATATCATGAAATATGCTTAACCGGTCCAGTTGCCCCATCCTCCCCTATACAGCGCAAATTGTCCACGTCGCAGCATCGTTATCGACTATTTTCTTGACCCAAGATAATTTTAAGGCGTCGAAGAAACTTGTAACATAAAACATATTGATACCTCCCATATCATCTTCGGAAATTGCCGTTTTTCTCTTAACAACTTCGTTCCTATTCCAAATGAATTTAATAACCATTCGGCCGAGTGCACCAATGGCGAGTAGCTGAAGAATAGCGCTACTTCGCTAGTAACTGAGGCGTAACCCACAATTTTGAGAGCACCAACTGGGGTAAGCTACTAGGCTAGTAACTGGCGGGTATATACGCTAAATCTTATACCTCACCGGACCCAAGAGTATGTTGGAGCATAACAGTTTATGCTGTAACTATAAACGACAATTTCTTATATACCCGATGGACAATTACATAGATATGATGATCAGTGGGAGAATTTTATCATGCAATTTATTATCAACTTGTGTAAAATAATTATACTCAATGATACATTTAAGACCAATTTATAATAAAATATTCTAAAACTATCAACAATCATGCATACGTACACAGTTGTAAACTTAGTTCAAACAATCAAGCATCCAATCAATCAATCAATCAATCAACTAATAATTATTTAATTAATCAATAAATTAATTTAATTAAATAGCATGAAATCAAATAAATAAACGAATTCATAAATAAATATGCCTGAATGAATAGTATAAATAAAGTAAATAAAAAGATGAATACAAAATAATAATACATAGGCCTACACATCTAATAAATCGATTGATTAACGTCAATACCATACTGTAGTTCATAGAAATTGACATAAATGATTTAATTAAAGTCACCATCTATTTTTGAAGAAGAAAAAAGAGAGAAAAAACAATAGGAATCACGGGAATCGAACCCTTGATTTACCTTTATAAAAGCCAGGATCACAGTAGCACGCCGAAGAGATTTGACGCTAGAATTGTGATAGTTTTATTATTTAATCATTGATCCATTTATTTAAAACGAACGGATTTTGATCGTGATATTTTATACCATTTTGTATGTTACTCTCGCACAAAATGTGTTTATAATGTGATCATGGTCCTTACTTTTGAAAGAATGGTAATACACTTTGAAGTTTTCGAACACAGAAATGGCGTCATATTCACAGATTTCATTGCTCTACTGGACGTGGTGTGACGTGTTGCATTATTCATGTTATTTACTTATATTTACCTTGCTAGTTACTATGCTGGTGTTACTCGCCAGTTATGCTCTAAGAATTACATCGTCAGTAAGTTACGCCACAGTTAAAGCATAACTTCTAGGGAGGTAGTACTAGGGACGCAGCTTACCTCCCTATTAATTTACGCTTGTTTGGTGCACTCGGCCGATAGTGTTGATTTTCTTGACAACATTATCTGGAATATGAATAGCAGTTGCTATTAAGGCAAGTTGGGATGCCAAAAGAGATTTAACAATTAGGTTCCCCCAATCAAAGTCCTCTCATTTTCCATGCACGTATCAAGCTTTCAATTTTTTGCATTGTATTATCCCAATTGCACGAGATTTTTTCAAGCGGAGTGTCAGGGCTAAATGTGATACCGAGAACCTTGATGTTATTGTCAGAGGAAAATTTTCAGTTGACATTACCATGTTTAAAGGCATTATCTTTCAGCGACCCTATCCAAACTCATCTAATATGAGTAGAGCATGATCCAAACAGTCTGTCGATTTGATCAAAATAGCTGTGTCATCAGCAAAAGTTGAAATCATTGTACTTGGTTATAAACCAGATAATCAACATGTATTGAATGTAATGCTTACTATAATGATTTGTCTGGCGTCGTTCACAGTGTATATATCCAGACTTATCATGATTACTGATAATAAAAACGTTAATGCATTTAAATGGTTTCTATACGGATTAAGATGGAGAGTTAGTATCTTGAGACATTGTGAAAATATGTGGCATAGAGTAAATAGTAGGTTCTGATATTTTTCTTGTAAATCACTCGTACATGAAAGCCCATATTATTATTATTTTATTTGTCAACTCACCTGCGAAGGTCATGTACCGTTGATGATCATGAGCCATCTATCTTTAAGCTATTGCTGATAGGTGGTACATGCTTTTCGCTGTAGAGCCATGTTTTGTTCATATTGTGGTGTCGCTCTTTCCTCAATTTAATTATGGTATAGTTTAGAAACACCTTCAAGTAATTATGGTATAAATGACACGTCATACCCGGGAATCGTGGCCATTTGTCTCCTCCCGTTTGCGTAAGATAGTTTATGCATGACCGTGTATGTGATCAGAATAAATGCAAGGAATTGAAACATACTTCATACTACATACTACATACATAAAGTGCTCAACTAAAGAAAGTCGTACACTTTGTTTAGGTCATTTAAAGTAACTTTCGATTATATTTTTACCAAACAGGCTAGATAGACATTTGGATGAATATGTTAGGCACATTTTGATACCAAACATAACACCTAATAACAAAGATAAACCATGATTAGCTCCATTTATAGAAAATTAGTCACTTTTCAAAAATCACATTTTCAATACACTACGCGGAAGAAAACACCAATTGTTAGCAAGCACATAATGCCCTTTATGTTCGGAATCAAATATCCCGCTCACTAAGTGTACGCCCAGCGCAGGGGTGTGTACACGGCTACACTGTGCGATCGATTGCCCGCCGGTCAATCCTGGTGAAAAACAGTATCACACACGGGGTGAACCTCGCACACACCCATTTTCCTCCCGTGTAGTAATTGAAAATGTGACTTTTGAAAAGTGATTTTTTTTTTTAAATGGGGCTAATCATGGTTTATCTTTGTTGCTAGGTGTTATGTTTGGTATCAAAATATGCCTAAAAGATTCATCCAAATGTCTATTTAGACTGTTTGGTAAAACAATAATCAAAAGTTACTTTAATTGACCTAAACAAAGTGTACGACTTTCTTTTGTTGAGCACTTTACATACATACTACATACTACATTTCTACATGTATGTTGTGATTATTGGTTTATGTGTATACTTAGTACATGGTGGGTACAAGTACCGTCACATCAATACTGCCCTCCCATGACAAAACGGCATAACAGACTAATTGATTATTTTGAGATAATCTGTATTGACTGTGCTGAGCCACCATTGACTTGTACATCATATTTAATTTTGTAGGTGTATTTGTTAGTGTTTTGGGCTTGAAACTGAATAGTTTGATATGTGTAATGGGTAGGTTTTGCAATCCATGACCAACTAATGGTAATAACTCAATTTTGACAAAACTGTCTGTTATGCCGTTTTGTCATGGGAGGGCAGAATATTTGTAACTTCTTGATACTTCTTGTAACTTCTTGATACTCGTATGTTTAATATATTGTTATATTATATATTGTTATTATGTTAAATTACTATTATGTATAGATAAATGGAGAGAAAAAAGACATAACACTCAGAGGGAAAGTATTAATAATTTAAAGCCTTGGCATTGCTCAAATGACTTATTTAATTTCAATGCTTTCTGTTACAAATGAAACTCTATCTTCTTTAAACAACATCTTGTATAATTTCATCTGGAAGGGAAAACCAGATAAAATCAAACGTTATGTTTATGATTGCACAAAAAAAAAAGTGAGGTCGATATGTCGATATGTGTTCAATACCGATATAGCTTTGACAATAATGTGGTTGACGCGTTTCTTTAGCGATCAAAATGCACCGTTGAAAGATATACTAAAGTATAACTTTTAATAATAAGTTGAGAGGTCTTGATTATATGAGGGTCATTCAATAAGTTCTTCCTCCTCAACTATAACATCGCTAACATGAATGTCAGCCTCATGACATTTGTCATGATTATAGCTCTGAATCATGGCTACACATTAATAGTAAATGCTAATTGATACCTAGTTCACTTTTGTCATAATTCAATCAAAGCCAGAGAGAGGTTTTGGACAACGGACACGAAAATTACACCTTTTTTTTCTCGTTTCTCTCCGTATTGTATGATTAGGTATAACCGCCCGATTTAAATACTGAAAATAGAAAACAATGAATGATTTCTGAATATAATTCCATACTATCATGTATAAATCAGATTGTAGGCAATATTAACCTTTGTAGCTTGCAAATAGTATAATATCAACTCGAATTTAATTGACACGCCTTTAGCATACTGGAATACTGATATTCAGTCAAATGTTCGTTGTTACAAGTCAAGCCATAGTCAGCATAGTGATGTCTCCAATGTTAAATCATAACCCTAACCCCGGTTTAGGATTTTTGACCTGGATCACAATTTTCGAGGAAAAACACCAACTAAATCTCCGGGAACCTGCCGGGATACGATCCGGAGACCCTCCGTTCTCAAGCCCCACCTTCCAACTACTAAGCTACTGCCCTCAGCTACACATTCGCGCAGTATATCGCGCTCATTATATAGGCTCGGTTGATTACATTACGGTTCCGTTCCCTTTACATTCTGAGCTTTTTGTGACCACGGATATGCCCTGGTATCCAGGGTAATAAGTTATAACTTTCTTTGGCCGATTTATTGCACCACGCCTGTGTATTTCCTAGCCTGGCTACTAGGATCGCTGGCGAAGCACGGCTCAAGGCCCCGCCGCGCCAGGGGTGGTATCCTGGTGTTGTCCATAGTGGAAGAACTTGGTACTAGCATGGTATTAACGGGGACTTTAGAAATGTAATTATTACAGTTGTTGCTTTTTTTTCTTGTGTTAATGTTCATAAATGAATAATGTTTATATTATTTGTTTATTTAGATGCAATTGAATTGGATAATTTTCTGGGTGGAAAGAATCCCAAAGTCCCAAAGTCCCGCCCAAATTCTTACTTTTAAAAGTTGTTGTGTTGAGAAATTCACACTTTAACTTCAATTTGTCATTGCAATTAGTACTATTTCAAATTCGGTTAAAGTCAAAAGTTCAAAATTTGAAAAAAGTCACAATATATTATCCCTGGATCAGATTTTAGTTTTAAAACTTAGCCCAATGTGGCTGAAAGTCACCGCGTGTGTCAATTTGTGTGGCTAGATTGTAGACAGAGAGCATCAGGGTATTCCCAGCATGTGGTCAATGTGTTGAATTAACTTTTTAGTGGGTTTTTCTTGGGTGGACTTTTGTTAGCCCAACATGCGACTTTTCAATGTTCTTGCGTTAAGAAAATCAATGTTTGAACTTTAATTTGTTTAAAAAATAATGTAATTTCAGATTTTGTCAAATATTAAGTTCAATTTAAAAAAAAACACCAATTATTTAGCAGATTTTAGTTTAAAATGTAGCCCAATGGGGCTAAAGATATGTCAATAGCAGGAAAAAGAAAATTATAATGAAGGGATTGAAAATCTCATCAATGAAACGACAAAGGAATTTAAAGATATTCTTAATGCAAGGCAACTATGGGATATATGCAAAAACAAAATTATAACGTTTTCAGTAGAGTTTGCAAAAGGGAGCAAAAAAGAAAATGAATTAAAAATGTGCAATCTGGAAAAAATGCATGAAAATTGCTTTTGAAAACATCGTATCAGATCCCAAAAATATTAATTTTGCAGAAGAATATGAAAAAATAAAACTGGAATATGAGTTACTTTATCATCACTACATGAACGGTTTAATCATCAGAAGCAAAGTACAGTGGGCAGAAGAAGGTGAAAAATGTTCTAAATATTTTATGAACCTAGAAAAAAGAAATATTTGCAACAAATCAGTAACCGATTTGATTGACAATAATGGGAATGTTGTGAAAAAACAAGATGATCTTATTAAGATGCAAGTACAATATTACGAGAATATATATAAAAAAACAGGTACAAGTTCAAAACATACCTATGAAACTTTCGTTTAAGATATAAACATGAAAAGGTTATCCCAGGGTAATAAAGAATCATGTGAGGGGCCACTTGCTTCAGATGAGTGTAAAATATCGTTGGATAAAATGGCAAACAATAAAAGTCCCGGGTATGATGGTCTAACAGCAGAATTTTACAAGTGTCACTGGAATCTTGTAGGCCGATTGGTCATTAATTCTTTCAATGAAGCATATGAAAATAACGAACTCTCATCTTCATAGAAACGTGGTATTATTTCTTTGATTCATAAAGGAAAGGGACTCCCGAGAAACAATCTTGACAATTGGAGACCTATCACACTTCTGAATATAGACTACAAAATTGCAGCAAAAACACTTGCTTCAAGAATAAATAAAATATTACCCTCTATAATAAATTCAGATCAAAACGGTTTTCTATGTAAGCGCGGAGCAGCATTAAGTATTCGACTGATAGAAGATGTCTTAAGATATACCGATGAAAATAATATCGAAGGTGCTATGATTTGTATTGATTTTCGTAAAGCTTTTGACACCATAAGAAGAGATTTTATTTTATATGCTATTGAAAGTTTTAACTTTGGTGAATCCATGAAAAAATGGATAACTACTTTGTTTTATAATACACTAAGTTGTATATCTCATAATGGTCACATGTCAAACTTCTTTATGCAAGAAGACGGTCTTAGACAAGGTTGTAATTTATCACCATTATTGTTTATCATAGCGGCTGAAATCATGGCCAATAAAATAAGACAATCAAGTGAAATTAGAGGAATTGAATTACCCTATGTAGATCAGGGTATCAAAGAGGTAAAGATAACACAATTTGCGGATGATACTACTATTTTTGTAAAGGATGAAAAGTCTATATATAATGTCATAAATGTACTTGATAATTTTACAGTTATTTCTGGGTTACAGCTAAACAAAACAAAGAGCGATGCACTTTGGATGGGGTCAAGAAAACATAGAAAGCAAGGGGTTGGAGGTATAAATTGGAAGTTTCATCCCAACAATAATGTAAAAATATTGGGTGTTGTAGTAAATCCGTGTATTAAATTAGAAGAGATGTGTGTAAACTGGGACGCTAAAATGGACTCAATAGAAAAGGCAATTAGGTCTTGGACGATGAGAAATCTGTCAATGGTAGGTAAAATACAAATAGTAAAAAGTCTTTTGGCATCTAAATTTACGTATATAGGTTCAATATCAGACTTACCTAAAGTGTTTATAAACCGAATAAATAGCTTATTCTTCAAATTTGTATGGGGAGGCTCAGAAAAAGTAAAGAGAACGACCTTATCCAATGACTATGGAAATGGTGGGCTACAAATGCTGAACTTTAAATATTTTTTAGATTCGTTAAAGATTTCTTGGTTAAAAAAGCTGATGTCTCCCGAAACAGACACATGGAAAATGATTCCACTACATTTATTAAGCGAAACATATGTGGGTCTCAATATTTTAAAATGCAACTGTACTTTAGAAAGTATGAACGAATTGTTTAAGTCAAAGATATCCCATGTTCTATAGTAATTTGATTAAGGCTTGGTTTTTAACAAAATGTTCCCAGAACATAGATCAAGTAGAATCGTGGGAAAATCAGGTTATTTGGAATAATGAATGTATAACTAGTAGAGGTAAAACATTATATTTTAAGGAATGGGCAAAGAAGGGTATAATGTACGTCTCAGATCTGTATAACCAAAAAAGGGAATTTAAGTCAATGGAGGAGCTGAAATTGCATTTTAAAAATGATGGTAGTTTTGTGTTGAAATACATTGCTTTAAGACAAGCAATGCCACATACGTGGAAAACATCTACAGATTCTTTAAACAATATCTATGACGTAAATTTTAATTATGGAGAAGCCTTTGTTAAATTATCTAAATGTACAACAAAACTGTACAGAATAGCAATGCAATCACAGATATCATTGAAACCAAGATGTCAAAATTTCTGGGAAAATAAGCTCGATAATGAATTTCGATTGGTCCATTATTTGGAAAACACTTGTTCAAGACATCAAAGAGCCACAACTAAAAACATTGAACTGGAAAATCATTAGCAACATTTATCCAACAAAAGTATTTCTTAAGAAAATAAAGAAGGAAGAAAATGATATCTGTGAAACTTGTAACGAAATAGATTACATTGAACATTTCTTTTATAGTTGTAAGAAAATCAAAATAATATGGAAAGAGACTGAAAGAATACTTTTGCAACAGTATAATCTAGACATAAAGATATTGCAAAAAGATGTATTGTTTGGCTACCATGATGATAATAACAAGAACACTAATATCGTCAATACGTGTATTAGTGTTGCCAAATCAACTATTAGTAAGTACAGATATGGAAAACATCCTGATTTACTAAGTGTCTTATATTTAGAACTTAAAATTAGAAAACTCTGGAAGAATTGATCTAAAAAATGAAAGAAGATTTACAACAATCTAAACATGAACATGATGCTATGTATTGTAAACATGATATACCGTGTAATGTTGAAATGAACATTAGGGCGGGGCGTAAATAGGGAAGGTATTTTGTTCAAATCGGCCATGGTCAAAATGTATTCCACTTGACCCCACATGATTAAATATGCACTTTAAAAAAAAAACGGAGTGGTTCTTCAGACCCCACCACTACCCTTAATCCCCCTATAGGGGAATACATAGTAAAATTGCCAAATTGGTGTAGTAAAATTATGTTTCGACCTAAAATAAATTGAAACATAATTTTTGCAGCACAATGCATTTCTATAAGGTCCCCATAATGACATACTAAAAGTCCGAAAAATATCAGAGTGGTAGAAATATGCCTAATTTGCATAAACTTTAAATGGCCGCTAATTTGAGAATTTTGGCGGCCATTTGTTATTTATGCAATTTAAGATACACATATTAGGGCAGATATGTCTCTGTATGTCCTTGGATACGTTATACACTCATACAATATATGCTGAAGCTATTTAAAGTGCCATAACAACTATCTAAGATAAGAAATAAGTCCAAAACAATGAAAATGCTCAAATTAGCGGCCATTTTAAGTTTATGCAAATTATCATATTTCTAACACTCTGATATTTTCAGACTTTTAGTATGTCATTATGGGTACCTAATAGAAATGCATTAAGCTGAAAAAAATATGTATCAATTTGTTCTAGGTCGAAACCTAATTTTGCTACACCAATTTGGCAACTTTACCATGTATTCCCCTATAGGGGGATAAAGGGTAGTGGTGGGGACTGAAGACCCCCTCCGAATTTTTTTTAAAGTGCATATTTGATCATGTGGGGTCAAGTGGAATACATTTTGACCATGGCCGATTTGAACAAAATACCTTCCCTATTTACGCCCCGCCCTAATGAACATGCTGAAAAGCCAAAAATGTAAACATGATGAAAAGCATATGAAAATGTGTTATACATGTAACTAATATGAAATGTAAACATGAAATGTAAACATGAAATGTAAACATGAAATGTAAACATGAAATGTAAACATGAAATGTAAACATGAAATGTAAACATGAAATGTAAACATGAAATGTAAACATGAAATGTAAACATGAAATGTAAACATGAAATGTAAACATGAAATGTAAAAATTATGTGAACATGAATTTAAATATGCCGTAATTAATATGAAATGTAAACATGAAATGTAAACATGAAATGTAAACATGAAATGTAAACATGAAATGTAAACATGAAATGTAAACATGAAATGTAAACATGAAATGTAAACATGAAATGTAAACATGAAATGTAAACATGAAATGTAAAAATGATGTGAACATGAATGTAAATATGCCGAAATGCATATGTGTTATGTAATGGTATGCAATGTAAACCTGAAAAGCATATGAAAATGTGTTATACATGCGATTGAAACTATGAAAATTATGTGAATGAAAAGCATATACAAACATGCTGAAAAGCATATAAAAATGTGCTATACATGATAGGCAATGTAATCATACTGAAAAGCATATGACAGGCAAGTAATGTAAACATGTGAAATGTGAAAAATGTAAACATGAACATGTAAAAATGCTGATATGTAATGTAAACATGTGAACATGAATGTAAACTTGTAAACATGAAAATGTAAAAAGGCTGAAAAGCATATGAAAATGTGTTAACATGTAATGATAAGCAATGGAAGCATGCTTGAAAAGCATATGAAATTGTGCTATACATGATATGCAAGGAAAACATGCTTAAAAGCATATGAAAATGTGAAAAGCATATGTATTTGTAGGCATGAACAATGAAATGTGAAAAATATGTATTTTGACATGAAATGTGAAAATTACGAATGTAAACATGCCGAAAAGCATATAAAAATGCTGGAAAGTAAATTGATATGCAATGTAAACATGCTAAAAAGCATATGAAAATGTGTTATACATGTATCGATATTATGAAATGTAAACCTTATGAAACCATGTAAAATGATAGTAACAAACAATAAAAGATTAAAAAAAAAAATAGCAGGAGTGTTTCAGCGTGGTCACAGCATGCAGCGCCTTTTCAGATCTTCTAGACTGTTGGTCCAAGGTGTATCACCCCATTCACACCATGTTCACACCATGTTCACACACAAATACTAGCATGATAGCCAATTCAATATGTCAGCCCCTGTCAGACCATGGTCAGACAATATTTGAAACTTGGCTCAAACTATACTGGACGATGGAACCTAATGACGTCATCGAAAACCGACGGCGCATGCGTTTGGAGAGGGACTTTGGATTAGCATTTTTTAGCACTCAGGGGGTTAGGGTTAACATGATAGTAACTTTATCAGTTTTCCTTATATGCAACATTTAGAATAGTTAATCAGGTAGTCAGTGATAGAAAAATATATCTTCGAGAGACTTGAAATGTATCCATTTAGTCCTGTATAATGAAGATCTCTTAGTTCCTTTGAAAAAAAAAATGCTTTTGTAGCGGTTCTCTAGGGTAGGGTTAAAATTGATGGCTGGCCTGGTCTGGTTCTGGCTAATAAGAGGACATTTTCGGCCAAAAAGAATCAGTCACTTGTATTGTTTAAAGTCTGTTCAAGAGATATTTGTAACTTAGAACGATTGTAATTGACCGATAGGTACATGTTGACTCTTAGAATTGGCCAAATGAATAGCACTTCTTGAAATGAATAGATATTTGGCTGTTGTTTACCCGTTTCCGTCTCACTAAATGGAAGTTTGGTTTTTACTGCATATTAAGAAAAGTACAATGAGTAATCATGTAAACTATGGACTTGAATCTTATTGTGTATTTCATGTTGTTGTATATGTATACTTTTTGTTTGAGAGAGAGTAATTTATTGTATTTAATCGGTGTAAACCTCGAACCTGTACCTGATCATAACAGTATTAACGAACGTGATAAAATATGTATTAATGGTGGTGGTTTTACGATTGTAAAGCCTAGTGATGATATATTTATGATATATTATGTGGTATTTGTATGTGTTACAAAATGAATAACATAAGGGATTGTGGAAATGTTAAGGTGAATTTGATGTCCTTAAATGTACGTGGTATCCGTACCCGGTCCGTACCTATTTTAAACGTAAAAAGATGTTTAATTGGTTAACAAAAAAGAATGCTGATATAATTATTTTGCAGGAAACATACAGTACTAATGAAATTGAAAAGAAGTGGAGTAATGAATGGAAGCCGTGGAAATGTGTCTTTTCAAATGGCACTAACCATAGCAAAGGAGTGGCAATATTAATCAGAAATACTCTGGATTATGAGATCAAGTATTGTATGAGTGACCCAAATGGAAGATTTATTATTCTGGATGTAAATGTAAAAGGTGAAAGTTTTCTCATTATTAATGTTTATGCCCCATGTGTAAGTAAACTAAAAGAGCAGGCTGAATTTTGGAATCAATTGTCTCTTCTTATTTCAAACATTGAGAATGTACACGAGAAAAATATTGTATGTGGTGGTGATATAAATCTTTTGATGAATATTGGTCTGGATAGAGCGGGTGGAAACCCACGCCATGACGACAATGTTATGCATGCAATTCATAATTTTCTTGACGGTCTTGATTTAGTTGACATCTGGCGTATAAGAAATCCGTATCAGCGTCAGTACCCGTGGAGACAAAAAAAACCACTGATTCAAAGCAGACTTGATCTTTGGTTTGTGTCAAACACAATACAAGACATGGTGAAAAATGTTGGTATTTTGCCTTCTATCAGTACTGATCACTCTCTAATTTTCTTAAATATTGATAATGTGTCAAATAATATCCGTGGTCCATCTTATTGGAAGTTCAATAATTCCCTGTGTGATGATGTTAAGTTTTGTCAGGAAATCACCAGATTAGCACCAACTTGGATTCAGACTTACATTGATATGGATGATAAAAGAATCTTGTAGGAGTTGATTAAGTTTGAGATTAGACAATTTTCGCAGTCATTTAGTAAAAAGAAAGCCCAAAAGAAGCGCCAACATCTGAAAAACCTGGAGGATAAGGTCAAGGAGAATGAAATCAATTTATGTAGTCACCCTTCAGAGGATAACGAAAGGGCATGGAATGTTGCTAAAGAACAGCTCGAAAATGAGTATAATTCTATCACACAGGGTATTATTGTCCGATCCAGAGCTCAATGGGTGGAGCAGAGTGAGAAAAGTAATAAATACTTCTTAGGTTTGGAGAAAGCCAATAAGATCAAAAGTACGATTAACACTATTTTACTTGATGATGGTGAGATTTCTAACGATCAGAGTAATATTTTGAATGAGATCAAAACATTTTATGCAAATCTATATACAAAGAAAGATGTTGATTTGAATTCTGTGAAGGTTGATAAAATTTTTATGCATGACAAAATTCCCAAGTTGAATATATATAGATCAACAAGAATTATGTGAAGGTATGTTAACACTAAATGAATGTTTTGAAGTGCTTAATACTTTCCAAAATAATAAAACCCCAGGGAACGATGGTTTGACTGCTGAATTTTATAAGCAATTTTGGCACCTATTCGGTGGAACATTGGTTGATAGTTTAAATGCAAGTTATCTAAAAGGGGAATTGATTAATTCACAAAAACAAGGCGTGATTACCTTTATTCTAAAAAAAGGTAAAGATAAGCGTAAAATTGGCAGTTATCGTCCAATTACTTTACTTAACGTTGATTTGAAAATTGGTTCAAAGGCAATTGCAAAACGAGTGGCGAAGATTTTACCCGACATTATTGGCATTGAACAATCAGCCTGTGTCAACGAACGTTACATTGGTGATGCAGTAAGAACTGTTGCAGATCTTATTTATTTCACAAAATACAAAAACCACCCAGGTATTTTACTTAACATTGATTTTGAAAAAGCATATGACTCCATTGATCATGAATTTCTTGCAAAAATTATTAAATTTTATTTGTTGTTGTGATAGAGGTACTCCTGATTAATATAAGAGAGGACAAGAACATTAGAGGTATAGAGCTGGATCATGCTAATACTTTGAAGGTATCCTGTTATGCAGATGATCTTACATGTTTCCCAAAAGATATCAATTCTGCACAATACATATTGCAACTTCTGGATGATTTTTATATATGCTCATCACTTAAGGTTAATACTGATAAAACGGAAGCCATGTGGCTGGGTAAGGTTAGAAAATCAAACGAAAAACCACTACCAGTGATTTGGGCTGAGAGTGTAAAAGTGCTGGGTATTGTGTTCTCATATAATGAAAAACTTGCACATGCTCGTAATTTTGAAGATAAAATAACATCTTTGAAGCAAACTCTGGCTCTATGGAAAAATAGGGATCTCACTGGTATTGGTAAGATTGTCATTGCAAAAGTTTTTGGTCTTTCAAAATTATTGTACATCACAAGTATGGTTACCACACCTATTGCAATACAAAAGAAGGTCAATTCTATCGTTCACCAGTTTATCTGGAATGGTCCAGATAAGGCAAAAAGGTCTGAATTAAATGCTAGCTACGAAAATGGGGGCCTAAAGATGGTGGACATTATTTCTAGAATCAAGGCACAGCAACTTATGTGGTTAAAAAGATACTTTACTGAGATACTTTACTGATAATCAAGCTGGTTGGAAGAAGATTCTCAACTACTATATAACAGGATGTGGTGGTATGGAATTGTTATTGAAATGTAGTTTTGACACTAAGAAATTGAGTAATCACATACCGCAATTTTATATTAGTATTCTTAATGCCTATGCAGAATTAAACTCAAAACATGGTGAACCAGATACTGTTGAGGAAACAAGCAATCAGGTGATTTGGAACAATAGTCAGGTGTTGATAAATAATAAATCTACCAACAATTTTATCAGGCCGGTATTGTTAAAATCGGTGACCTATTTGACAAGAATTGTATTCGTCCCTTTCATACATTGGGCATAACACAGAGTGTTAACTTGAACTACGGTATATGAAGTGGTACGGTATTATTCAAGCCATTCCTGATAAATGGCGTAAGAAAATAAAAATGACCACTTGTAATGGTAATAGAACTGTCATAACAAAGCATGATGAAATGATCGGGTACACATTTGATGATAATTTTTATCCAATTGATACTACGAAGTCTAGTACAATTTACCGGCAGTTTATTAAGAAAGCTAACACAACCCCCAAATGCATTGCTACGTTGAAAAACGTGTATGGTCTTGAAATGCCTGTTTATAAAGACTTGTTTATGTTGCCATGGAGAGTTACAATCGATAACAGACTACGATGGTTACAGTTTAGAATTAACCATTTTATTTCACCAACAAATAAATGGCTGCATAAAATTGGTATTGTTAAAAGCCCAAATTGTTTGAGATGCAAAATTGAGATCGAAACTCTTGACCACATTTTTATCACTTGCCCTGATGTTGTTAAATTTTGGAATGACTTAAAACAGAAGTGGAATGATTTGTTTGACAATCTCACTAATGTTGAAAAACTATTCGGTATATTTAATCATGATGATGATGATGATGATGAGTGGTTAATGAGGAACCAGCTTCTCTTAATGGCCCGCAGATATATTTGCATCTGCAAATATAGGGGGTCCTCTCTGTCGATCGGTGTCTTTGACATAGTAATCAGAGACACTGCCCGACTAGAGGGGACCCTAGCGAGACAAAGAGGGAGGCTGGGATTTCATTACATGAAATGGGATAAAGTAGGTATTTACACTTAAATTGGTTTGGTACAACAAGGGGTTTAAGTTTTAATGATTCATAGTGAATTCTCTCTCTCTCTCTTTTGTTGTTGTGTTGTTACTTGTATGTATTTATATATGTAAAATAAAAGGTAAGCCCTTTTTCTTGTTGGGTTCTGACAGAAAAAAACAAAAAAAACAATGAGTAATCAGATCAATATACTATGATTTTGTAGCTGAGATTCAAAGCTTCAATTGGGGAATATTTTATACGACTGACTTGTATAATGGCAAAGTTATGAGGTAGGAGGTAGAACCTATTGAATGACCCTCGTATATTGAAAACAAATATGAAAGAGGATTTATTTCCGAAATATTTTCCTACAATTTATAAAGATAATATTTTATGTTGACAAAAGTATAGAGATTGCGATAAAAAAAGATTTACAGCTGGATTATATTTGTTATAGGCCTATGCCACTTTGGAATAACACAATGTTAACCTGTAAGAAGAAACAATGCAAGAAATTAATTTTGGATGATAGCATTGAGGTTAATAATCCTAATGAAATTATAAATGCACAATGTGAGTACTATATATAAGAACATTTATGAATCCAAAGTTGACATGGATGCAAGTTCCAATAATATTTTTTCTGCAGGGTAATGTTACACCCACACTTGATAATGATGATATGTTAAAATGTGAAGGTAATGTCACTCAGGTGGAATTATTTAAGGTTCTTAACAAAATGCCTAAGAATAAAAGCCCAGGTAACGATGGACTTTCTTGTGAATGGTATTTACAATTCTGGAATAAAATTGGTATTTTCTTGGTAAAAGTACTCAACAGAGGTTTAAGAAGAGGTCAAATGTCATCCTCTCAAAGACAAGCTGTTATTACATTGATTGAGAAAGAGGGTAAGGTAATGTAATCTAAAGAATTGGAGACCTATTTAATTGCTGAATGTTGACTATAAAATTGTGTCAAAAGCTCTCGCAATGAGAGTTGAGAGTGTTATTCATAAATTAATTCATATTGACCAAAGTGGTTTTGTCAAGGGCAGAAATATTGCAGAATCTATACGTACTATACAAGATATTATTGATTAAACTAAATATAAGAATATCCCCGGTTTATTGCTCTTCTTAGATTTTGAGAAGGCATTCGACTCGCTTGAGTGGAATTTCATTTTTGCAGCCCTTAAACATTTCAATTTTGGTCCTGATTTCGTTAATCATGTGAAAGCATTGTATAGTAATATAAGTAGTTGTATTTTGAATAATGGCCTAACTTCTAAATATTTTTCTGTACGTAGAGGGGTGGGGTGAGGCAGGGCGATCGGCTGAGTTCTTTTTAAATTTATTTTGGCGATAGAACTTCTATCAAACTCAATTCGTGGTAACCCATTAATTTCCGGTATTTCAATTAACAACACTGAATTGAAATTAATCCAATATGCTGACGACACAACATGCGTTATGGATGGGGTTGACTCTGCAAATACACTCTTGAAGCTTCTTGATTCTTTTACCAAGGTTTCTGGCTTAAATTTGAATGTCAGTAAATCAAAGGGCTTATGGATTGGTTCAAAAAGAATGAGTATAGACAAGCCGCTAAACATTGATTGGCCAACAAAACCTATAAAGGCTTTGGGTGTATTTTTTTTCATATGATGAAAAGGCAGCTGAGGACATGAATTTTGGCCCAAAATTAAAGCAGGTGAAAACCATTCTTAATATATGGAAATGTAGAAGGTTAACCATTGCTGGTAAAATTATTTTGATCAAGACTTTTGCTCTCTCCAAGTTTATATATTTGGCCTCCGTTTGTCATATTCCAGATTACATAATACAGCAAATAGATAAAATCATATACGAATGTCTGTGGAATGGTGGTAAAGGTTTTATAAAGAGGCGTACGCTTATTGGTGATATTGATGAAGGTGGTTTAAAAATGATTGATGTGAAATCAATATTCAAGGCTCAGAAGATTAAGTTAGTAGTAAATACATACCTTAAGAGTGTGTGCCTGAGAAAACCAAATGGTGGGCGGAACATGAAGGTTGTCGGATTTTGCTCTTTTTTGGTTTAGTATATGTACTTGATGAAATATTCATGCTGACAAGGTTTGAAAATTCTGGCCCCTATAGCTTGGATTTTGTGCCCCATCAAGTTTTAGCCCCTTTTAAGCCCCA
The DNA here is from genome assembly GCA_035610835.1 of Ophiura sarsii. Classification (NCBI taxonomy): domain Eukaryota; kingdom Metazoa; phylum Echinodermata; class Ophiuroidea; order Amphilepidida; family Ophiuridae; genus Ophiura; species Ophiura sarsii. The sequence continues at coordinate 21,160,180 of CM069457.1, read as the reverse complement.
AAATCTCCCAAAATTGCATATAATTGCCCATTTTTGCATAATGTTCATACTTTTAATCAAGTTAAAATATTGTAAGTACATGGGTTTAGAATTGTAAAGATCAAACCAAATTTCACTTAACTCCTTCTTCCTCACCAGGGGGGGGGGGTCCCACTTAGGACCCCCCTCAAATATCTTGATGTTTTATGTAAAAATGGGGCTATCTTCAATCGCTTGCAGGAATTTATCCCAGCAGTGAATTAAAATAACCTGATTGTAGTCTCATAGCATGATACATTGGCTATCAAAAACTATTCAAACTTAGCTGGGGAAATGTGTCTGGATACTGAAAAACATAGTGTTTCTATATAGTAATTTTTAATATTTTCTAAAACAAGAACACATATTAGTTGGGTATATACAGGGGTTACCGTACACCTCCTTCTCCTCAGGACTCCCCCAAACCATTTTTTAAACTTACTCTCATGGTTCTATATAAAACATATTCAAAAACTTGTAGTAGGCCCAGTCATCAGTGGAGCTGGAGTGGGTGGTTTCACAGCAGTAGCAGTCGACATTGACTTGCGAGCAATAGCGTTGCTCATTTGGCGCATCGCTTGTTTTGCTGTAATGCTTGATGGATGTTTCGGAGTGATGCCCACTTACTGTCATTATATCACGACTTGCGAAGCCTTCACGATCCAACACTGTGACACACGTTGCACGTTGGCAATGGTTTGTGTACATTGTGGCACACCCAGCAGTTGTCGATATCACTTTCATCTTCTTATTGAGTGTGTTATTGCCCACTGGAGAATTGCAGTACCATGGCTGCTCTGGATCTTCTGGTGCAACTTCACGTGGTTTTTGCCAGAAAGCTGGGCACAAAGGATGAAGTATAGCTTTATACCGTAAGAATGAGTCAACTGGACATCTGGGGTTTCCAGGCAGCTCATACATCTTACCTCCAATTTTCTCATCGGCATCTTCTCGGTTATTCTTTGTGAACATATCTCTTCGGGAAATAAACCGGATCCTCTCATCATCAGTCTCCAACAAAAAGTCTGACGGTTGCATATCCCTCAAGTTCTCTTGTCCGCGATTACAAAGAAAAGCATGATGTAGAGACACTAAGTTGGGGACGATTTTTTTTAAAACCTAGTTTAATATTTTTTGAAATTTTGACAAAAAAACACCAAAAAGTGACTTTTTTCTTCACTTTTCCCCCTTTTTTGTCATTGTTTCAAAAAAAATATTAAATACGGTTTTAAAACAAAAATCGTCCCTAAATTATTGTCTTTACATAATAACCTAGCAATTTGGGAATTTTTTACTCAAAATTATTTTTGTTAGCTTTGTTGACCTTTTCTGGGTAAAAAAAGGTGATTTTTTGTGATTTTCTCAAAAAAAACCACATTTTGATCACAAATTGATTCAGAATTTGGATGCTCTGACCTTTTTCCTTTCCAAAAATGTATACTTTTATATGCATTTGGTTATTATAATAGTTCAATAATTACAGCACTCACAAAATAAAAAAGTGACTTCCTTAAGTCCCCCCTTAAATGTAAACAATTTTGATTTTTAATTATCATGAAAGACAGCGCCACTGACGTCATGGATGTGCTATTAACTCAGATGAATATAGTGCAATAGTTTGTTTGATCCTGTTAAATTCAACTTTTCTTAATCAAAATCAATATATTATAAGTTTTCCATATGACCATAGGTCGGAAATGCAAACTGTTATACTGTATACATTTATCATCTTCCAAATTGACTCCCTAAATTGGAATTTTCTAAGTAGAGCATCTTGTAATAACAATATTGTACATGGGTAAAAAGGTTTTATTTGGCACAATATTTTCCCGGCTCTGTAAAAGGGGGTCCGTATTCTTCAGCACATTAGACCACCGGGTCAACTTCATTAAGCAATATTTTAAATTTTAAGCTGAAGCATACATGTATATGTAAATCTGGAAAGATAGGTCATGTTAATTTACCAGGGTGACGACTAAAGTTTTCAGATTGGTCATATTAAAGGTATTCCTAGTCGGTTGTGTCGTTGGTAAACAATTACTAAAAATCGGTAATAAGATACATAAAAACAAACAAACAAACAGATCTCTTTGATTTGCTCTAAAACAGATCTCTTTGATTTGCTCTAAAATAGATCTCTTTGATTTGCTCTAAAACAGATCTCTTTGATTTGCTCTAAAACAGATCTCTTTGATTTGCTCTAAAACAGATCGCTTTGATTTGCTCTAAAACAGATCTCTTTGATTTGCTCTAAAACAGATCTCTTCGATTTGCTCTAAAACAGATCTCTTTGATTTGCTTTAAAACAGATCTCTTTGATTTGCTCTAATATTTATCGATAGACGTACCATTAAAAAGTCGATAAACGAAAACGCTGATAAAAAGGTTTAATGAATAGAACGGTATTCCTTTAGTGTTTGGTATATACAGTCCTCAAAACAAGTAACTGACCAGGTAATAAATATACTATTAACTCCGAAACTATAGCTCCTACATAAAAATATTAAATAATAAAGTTGTAAAAAGATTTCTCTTCTTTAACTTGATACGTTATTCATTAAGATCGGTTAATAATTAAGAACGCGACATTGAAAAGGATAGAACAAAGTGCCGTTTACATTTTAACACTTGGGATTTGAACACGCAGGACAGTGTGACAGGTATAATGTGTATGGGTTGCATTGATCAACTGATGCATCCCCAATCCCGTCTTACTATCGACCAGTGAGTTGTCGCTACCAATAATCTGCCTGTTGCGAGTCCGAGGCTGCGTGTAGAAGAACGAAATGTTAAAATGAAAGACGGACTTTGTTTTGGTTTAGAGCACATAACTGAGTAAATATTCATTCAATCTTCACGTGTAATATCCCAAATTAAAGACAAGAAATATCCTTACAACTTTATTGTATACTATTTTTACGTAGGAGTTATAGTTTTGGAGTTGAGAGCATATTTATTACCTGGTCAGTTACTTATTGTGATGACTGTATAGTGCTAAAATTTGTTTTGGGTTTTCCCCGTGTGTGTGTCCCGCACGCGCATTAGCTTTATTTGGTATTCAGTCAACTGTATCCTTTATTTAGAATTTAGTATAATAAAATTGAACTATTTTAATTCTAGTTTTGACTTGAAATCCGACAACACATCGTGAGGACCATGGCCATGTTGGAAATATACTTCCTTATAGCTAATGTGTTTTTAGTTTTGCCATCATGTAAAGGTAAGAATTGTATGGTTCTTGTTTAATATTGGAGAGGGTATGGTGCTATTCCAAAATGTAGTGGCGTAACTAAACTGCTCACAAAAAGTATCGAAACACTTAGAAATGATCCAATATATAACGGCTCGAAAGGGTATGCATTAATCGAAGCAAATAACCAAGTGCATAATCTTGTTTTGCGTATTTTGAAACCTCCATCGATGAGATACGATGTTGCGGAGCGGAGTTATTGTCATTTCAATGGTCGTGGGTCCAGTTTCAAAAGTGACAATCATCCTATAGAAAGAGGTTTGCATTACTGTTTAGAATGATCAGATTCGTGATTTTTAATAGGGATGAGTGTCACTTTTGAAACTGGACCCACGATCATTGAAATGACAATAACTTCGCTCCGCAACATCGTATCTCAACGATCGAGGTGTCAAAATACGCAGAACAAAATTATGCACTTAGTTACATGCTTCGATAAATGCATACCTTTTCGAGCCGTTATATATTGGATCATTTCTAAGTGTTTCGATACTTTTTGTGAGCAGTTTGTAAGGGTCTTCAGTTACAAGGGGGGGGGGGGGGGTGTGGGGGGGGGGGGGGAGGGGACTGTAAAGAGGGGGACATACTTCTGTGATCTGGGGGTGGGGCATAACCAAATAATTGTAATTAAACATGATTTGCCATTTCCTGTATCAGGGGATGGGTGCACTCCTTCTGACAGGAGTGGGAATGCCCTCTGCTCTGTCCACCCCCTCCCCTCCCCTGCGCTGGCCAAAAAATTGGCATCATTGTTGTCAAAGAGAAACAAACAGTTATAATCAAAGTGATTGTCGCATTTGATATATTGGGCATTCTATCGATACGTAGCATTAAAGATAAACCAAAATGGTCACTAAATTATGTTTTATTCGATGGAGGATATTGTAAACAAATCCAACAAACACAAGATTAACGAATTGCCCAGGAAACAAAATATCGAGTGTCTAGGTATGCATGACTGATTCATACCATACACATTAATAAAACCGATGGCAACAAATTACTACCCTGTCTACTGATGTAATCCAGATTCGCACACAGAATCTCAATAGGTCGATATCATGAAGCATCTACCGATGACTTTTGTTTGATGTTCAAACCTATCGACTGAGACCCGGACCGGACCGAGCTGGGAGTTGAACCTGTGACGTAGTAGTAAAGCGTAATCGGTATATAGTTCATTCCAAACTAACAAGAAATTACTATTGGTTTATGTTAATCTTTCTATCTCACACTTACAAGAAACACTGGCAATTATTATGTAAACCTTTTTCCTGGACAATCTTTAAGTATAATCTTTTATAATAATATATTTCTTTAAATGTGACCTGGCATGAGACAAAATGAGCGTAAAGTCGCTTAGGTTGATTTTGAGTTATGGCCTAAAATATTCGATTTGACAAGGGAGTCGAAAATGAGATATTTTCATATTCGGAAAGATACACTATTTATGTATCACATTAAGAAAATGTTTTGGGTCTTAATATGTTTTTAAAGTAATTTTTATAGAGGGCATTAACGCAAAGAGAGGAAAAATGTCTCCAAATGTCTTGAAATTACCTTGTTTACATTGTCATTTCCACGGATTTAAAATAGTATCCCTTATGACAAATTTGGTATGGTCTTAAATGTGAGGGCTTTCCAAAGCTATTAATAGTAGTTTGAACCCTGTAAAAGTGAACAAATGACAGGTCGTTCAATAAGAGGTGTTTGGCATAAACAATATTTCGATTAAGTTTTGACAGAATATTTTGGAGAGCCAAGTCACGATAAGCTTCACTGACTTTGAAGGCCTTTTTCTCCAATTCAATATTCAGCGGTGATTAACTTCAATTTATCATAATTTTACTTTGGAATAGCCTATTAAACCTGAGGACATCTACTTCCCGAAAATGTGAAAAAAATCATTTATTTTTTTTCTACTTTACTCTCATTTTGTGGTGCCAGGTCACAAATATACTCCATAACATACTTGGGGAAAAATGAATAAAAGGGTTGATTTGGCTATCACTTTTACATTTGTTTTTTGAAATTCGCAGCTCAAGAGTACTGTTTTACGGACATGCAAGTGGTGCCTACATTAACACCATCAATAACGATCTCAATAACTTGGAATCGGAACTTAGCATCTGAGTCTACGTGTGATGGAAAACCCCTAGCTAATAAATTGAAGATCGAGCATCGTCTTATTATTCTAGACCATTGCAAACAAGTGGAACCAGAGGTGATACTAGATCATTTAAGCGATGGTTCTCTAGAACATTTAAGCGATGGTTCTCGTCAACCTTATGAAATAAAAAGTTTGACGCCGTATTCTCAATATGCCATATATTTAACGTTACTGAAAGATAACATTAACAGTCCAGTTGATGTTATAACCATCTATGGCAACACAACCGAAGGTAAATACTGCATTTAGGACAAACAATCAATTGTAATGTATTGGTAACGTTGACTAGCATAGGAAGCTAATTTGTATATAGCGTGTCAAAACAATGTTCCTGTCATCCGATTACATTTCACTCCATAACTCCCGAGATATGATCAGTTCAGAAACAAGAGTGCGAATCACACTTTGGCCACCTTTGAACAGAAATTCGTTTTTCAACTGACAAATTTGAATTTAAAATGCCAATAATTATTTATAGTCTAGGTACATCAATGTATTATGTAAATATAATTCTCAAATATTCTCTGGTTTGTCATGGATAATATGGGCGAAAATATGTTTTTTCTGTTCCAATTGAACTATCAACATGTAGGCCTAGTAGGTAGATTATTATTGATTTTATTGATAATGTTCAAATGATGATTGCAATTATAAGAGTTCTCTTCATATGAACAAATTCTTAAGACACATTAAAGATCGCTGAACATGATTATTACTCTTTTCATGGCAATAAAAGCCAACTAACATGTTTCACACAGGGCACTTTTTTGAAACGCCCTGTAGAACCAAAACCGTCATTAGACTAAGTGACACTCACATTTATGGAACTGGAAAACGTTTTGTAACTTCGATTTAGGAATTGAAAGGAATTCCAAAGCAATGTTCCAAAATCGTTATTATTTTCTTACAAATTGACCGGATTTTATTGAGTCAACTCAATTGTATGATTTGGTAGTTCCGGAACATGAGGATTTGTTTCCAGTTTTAAGGGCCGCTGGTGATGACGGTTTATACGCTAAAAAGACGAACTGATGTTGGATTTGTACATACAATTCATTGGCAGAACATTATCAAAAACCTTTCAAAACCTTATATATTCAATTCTTATTCATTGTCTGATTTAATTTACCGTAGCCGAGGCATCTGAAATCGGTATTCCAGCAAACATCAAAAATCCGTACAAGACTAACACGAGTCTGGGTTTTACTTGGGATAACATTCCGTGTGGGCAGCGCCGGGCACTCATTATCCAATACGATATACTGCTGATATGTCCTGATCCACAACTGTGTGCTTCAAGAAGAGGATATCAGACTGTCATGAAAGTGGATACATATTTTGATGATCTATCACCAGCGACAGAATATACGTTTCAGATTCGGTCAGTGGCGAGTATCGGGAATGAATCGAATGTTTTGGGTAACTTTTCGGAAATGTTTCCAGCCCGAACGCTGGATACCACCGATGCAGGTAATGGGGCCATACAAGTTTAAAAGTCCATACCACCCCCCCCCCCCCCCCCCCCCCCTATGGAACACATGACCATTTCAAAGAGCAGGTAACCCCATTTGAAATTCAGACCTACTGTAGGGAAGAGTGATCAATTTTGCGAGGATCCAAAAAAGACTTGTTGTGGTCAACACTGTCACAGCTTAAATCTTTAAATTGTTGAAATAATAAATCGGGAAAACTATTATTTTTTTCGCTGAGTTACAAGAATTGTTGATCGTATGGATCAGTCGACTTGAGTAATTTGGTGTGAACACCATCAAAGTAGGTTTTCTTTACTTTTTAAATATATTTAAATTCTGATTTCACTCGGTTTTAGGTGACATTGGTAAAAAGTATTTTCTTGAGTTTGTTCTTTACCCTAGAGTTCTCCTTTTTCATGGGCAATTATATTTAGAAAACAGTCTATATGCTAGCAGAAACAATGCATTCGTGAACCAATACGCCACCATTTGACACACATTTAGATAATATGTTTTACATAATATCATAAAATTCACTTGTTAGCTCATTTGGCGGTGGACGGCTGATGGGTGAGGGTTGAAATAGAGAAAAAAATATTGTCTTCTATGGAAATAGAACAATTAAATGCGATGGTTGTTACTTTTTAAAAGTATAAATATAGCTTTTTTGTTCATGTTGTCAATATTTATGTATCAGATTAAACTTTCATTACTTTTTGGTTAACTTCAGTGACCAAATCTGAAATCAAGTCATTGTTAATAGGAGCCCTTGGGCTGATTCCCATTCAAATCCATTGTGTAGCCCTGACACATCTTGCCCCTCAAACGGTCAGTGGTGTAACTACATGAACTATGGTCTTCAATTTGAGGGTGAGGGAAGGTCTGGGATCAAGGAGGGAATAACCGACTAATTTGGGTCAATAAACATGATTGCCATTTCATTATACATTGTATAGTAACATTAGTAAATTCAAGATATTTAGTATAATGCCATCCGGGTTTATTTACATGTGACGGTTTATTTGCTTAAATGTACGTCTCTCAATGCCCCATTCGATGTTTTGAAAGCAAAAACGTTCAATAAAAGTGTCTTATATTTTTTCTTAGCACCCAAATCATTGCACCAGCCCAATTCCTCTTGAGCCTGAGCTTGAACCTTTTTTAATTCATTTAATTTCAGAAAATATATTTCCCTTTACCAGACACGTTCACTTTATTGTATATTTTTAATGACTCTGTCTGTATTCAATTTATACATGTTTTCATTGTATACAAATGCAGGACTCTGTGAACCGTTAAACTTGAATAAAGTGAATGCCGATCTCAAATCTATTACTGTGACATGGGAATCCCCGGCTACCTCAGACGCGTGTAATGGTGTGAATATAACTGGCTACATCATCCTGTATTATCCAACCGATAAGAACGGTAGTGAAGCAGAATCAATAACCGTATCCGAACACGTGGGTGTAGAAATTGGTCACCGATATGAACTACAAAATCTGACGAATCACACGACTTACATGATACAGGTATTATAGACAATTTTTATATGATTTTGGATGTCAACAGGTAATTTATTGGTTTTTGGATGATATATTATTCGTCTCATAAAATTCAAAATTCGCAATATACACCATTGCGGCTGATTCCCCCCTCAAAATGTATCCAAGATATGTCTGACATCCGTATTCACCGTTAAACATCACTTGCAAGATATGTCTGACCGCCAAACATCACTCGCAAGATATGCCTAACCGCTAAACATCACTCGCAATACATGCCTGACCGCCATAAATCACTCGCAAGATGAGCTTGAATGACAAACATCACCCGCATTGCTTGTCCCCCAAATATTGCTCGCAAGATATGCCTGACCGCCAAACATCACTCGCAAACTATGCTTGCCGTAAGATATGCTTGACTGCCTCCAAACATCACTCGCAAGATATGTCTGGCCTTCAAATAGCACTCGTAAGATATACATGACTGCCAAACATCACTCGGAAGATATGACTGACCGCCAAATAACACTCGCAAGATATGCCTGATCGCCAAATATCACTCGCAAGATATGCTCGACTGCCAAACAACACTTGCAAGACATGCTTGCCCATCACTTACAGGATATGCCTGACCGCCAAACACCACTCGCACGATATGCCTGATTATAAAGTATCACTCGCAAGATATGCTTGACTGCCAAACATCATTCGCAAGATATGCCTCACCAATAGAAAATGGTAGAAATCGACTGAATGATAAGCAAGTTTTGTAAGGTGACTCCTTTCCACTATGCCAAAGGGGTTTACACAGTTAAGACATCTGACTGTTACTGTTGCATGACTAAATTGATAATTATAGTTTTCTTTTTCGTGTATTTCATGTCTTTTGCTTGTAAAGCCCACGGACTCACGTTGTGGGCGCTAAATAAATACGTTATTATTACTATTATCATTATTATACTCCACTATTTTAAAAGTGGAGTATAATAATGATAATAGTAATAATAACGTATACAACTGTTAATACAGGAGTATATTGTTTTTGTTTCTGCGCGGGCGACTATTAAAGTGCTCGACAAAAGAAAATCCACTTTGTTTAGGTCCTTTAGAGAAACTTCTGATTATTTTTTTGACCAAACAGACTAGATATACATTTGGATGAATCTTTCCGGCACAATTTGATACCAAAGTTGCCACCTAACAACAAAGATAAATCATGATTAGCACCATTTGAAGACAATTACTCACTTTTCAAAAGTCACATTTTCAATACACTACGCGGGAAAAAAAGACCACATGTTACCTGTTCATAATCAAATAGCCCGCTTTTTGTTTGATTGCTTGTATTTGATCATAATATCAATCACTAGGTTTGTTCGACTGTGGAGTATTCGTTCTCTTTGAGTTCTCTCTTGTAATTAGTGTTATTATTAGTGTTATTATTATTATTATTAGTGTTATTATTATTATTATTATTATTATTATTATTATGGTGGCCATAATCACGGAGAATTCGTGAAATAACTATAAATATCAGCAACTTTTTAAATTTCAAATTGCACAGAAGCTAATATTACCCAACTTTAACAGACGAAGCAATTGATTCAGAACTTTTTAATTTGTGCACCTGAATGACTGTATCAGGTGTCATACACATCCTCGAAACAAGTTTGTCGGAATAAAGTTGCATCTCTATTATAACGTAGCTTCTTATACAATGTGTCCCATAAGTTTCGATACCTTTTTAAAATATATATTTGTATTATTTATAAATACACCTTATTTTGATACCAAACTTAAAATAACAGCTAAATGTGTTGCCAAACTACCGAAGAAAGTTTCCGAACTGTAAAGCTGCAATTTCATACAAGCGCGTAGTATAATGAGGTTAATAAAGTGATGAGAGGTTAGTGAAATGAAAACAGATTTTTTTCCAGATTGAAATAATCCTTATTATGAACATAATTAATGTTATGAACAATATAGTAAGAGTGAAACATATATTTTAAAAATCCACATCAATGGAATTTGTAAAACATGTAGCACGTGTTTACAGCTACGCACACCTTTCGTCCTTCAACATGTTCAAGTTGAACAGTTCAGTTGTATGGTGAATAATGTGACAAAACCTTCTAGCGTGTGTTTTAATATTAAGGAGGCTCAGAGTCAGAAAAGGGGTCAAGTTTAGATATCAAAATAACCCTACATGGTTTCTCTATCCAAATAATGTTTTCAGTTGGGGACTGCAAATTATTGTAAACAGTCTCTAAAAAGGTATCGATTTCTTTGGGACACCCTGTACTTGTATAAGTAGAGCACTCTTACATAGAAGGATTGTTGGTGACTGTTGTGTAAATTATAGATATAAATAGGATACTAATTGAAAATATAATTGAACGCGACATTAAGCATTTTTTTTACGATACAAACTGTATTGTTATTTTTGTATAGGTGAGAGTTAATGGACTGACTAGGCTTCATGCAGCTGTTCACGGTGGTTGGAGTACAATAGAAGCTACGACTGAAGAAGGAAGTATGTACTGTTCACACATAGGCCTACATTCAATTGTTTAATGACCTGGGAATGACCTGAAAGGTTGTATTGTAGCGTGAATTACTTTGACAAACTAGTCATTTTAAAGAAGAAATGTGACAAATTATTATTATCATAACAAGTGGTAGAATAATAATAGAAGAATAACACAAATGAAAATTATCTATATATATATATAGAATCACTGATCAATTAATCATGAGAGTTAAATTGTCTATATTCTGAAAAACTATGAAAAACTATGAAAAACGTTGAAACATTATGTCCGAATGAAATATAAATAAATAGAAACGTGCACGCAGCAAATGCTCAACGGATACTTAGCGTATTGATCACTACGTTGTAATCCGCTCAACATTTTGACCATGATTAAAAGTCATACTATGCCAGATTCCAACGTGTGATGAATTTTATGGAGTCATATAATCAAAATCTATTGTTACATTGAAACTAACGGAAATTCAAATTAACGGTCGTTCGTGTCCACCGTCGTCTGTACTATGCGATCTTTTCCAGGGGGCGTGCCCTCTATCCTATATAAATATAAGATATATTCATCCTTGTCATCTTCTTTTATTTTGAACAGGGTCTAGTAAACCACGTAATGTTACAGTTGACGTTATATCCCATAACAGTTTAACATTGAAATGGAACAAACCCCTGAATCCAAATGGTGTCATTGCGTATTACGAGGTAAGACAGTACAGAGTGAAAATAAACCATAAACCATGACATTGTTGTTGTTTGTATAACGCGTATTTATTCTAATTCGTATGACAAATGGAAGAAATCGACTGACAGATAACCACAATGTTACACGTTTGGTAAGCTGATTCAATGGCGCGTAATTTGACAGGAAAACAAAGAAAATCGTGAGCAGGTAATAAACACTTTCTTTTAAGATACATTACGCTATTCCATTTGAAAATGCACACACCCCATATGGATGATATTACCTTAATCGTCCAAATAAGGAGTGTAAATTTCAAATGGAGACACCAATGCAGGCAACCCATTTGAAATGTAAACTTCCTGTCGAAAAGATTAAGGTAATATCTTCCATAGGGGATGTATGGATTTCAATAGGATCGCCTTGTAATTGAACTTTTTGCAAGAAAATAGTTATATCATTATTAACAATTTCTTAATGTATTCTTAAAGGAAATGTGAAGAAAAACAAAACCTTGTTGGGAAATGACTGAATTGATCTTTACTTATTCACTTTACCATTACCAGATACAGTACAAACCGATTATGAAAATCGTAACATCGTCACAGCCAATAGAAACAAGACAACATAGCAATCAGATTGTGGAATGCAGAAGCCCTGAAAGTTTAATGGGTGTATGGTATGTTGAGTGACTCTATAAAATTGTTGGCTGTTGCCTTTATTTGCTTGCTTTTATCTTTGTATATAATAGGTGTCATTTGTATGTATTTAATTGTTTTTTTTATTATAAAATTGTATGCAATTCAGCCTTTGGCTGCTATGTACATTTGTCTAATAAACCTTGAATAAATAAATAATAAATCTTTTCGATTTGCTCAGCACTATAACCAATTTAGAGCCAAAATCTGAATACGAAATCAAGATCAGTGCAAACAAAGAAGAGCGGACCTTACCAGGACTACAGGCAGTTATCTATGCAACAACTAGTGAAGGTATGAGCTAACATTGAAAACAAGAATGATATGGTTTTCTATTCTAAAGCAACTCATGATTTGTTTGTAATATAAGGAATGATATGTTATTGTATTCTATGATCAAGCAGCTCATGATGAACAAAAGATATGTGTTTCTATTCAAAGCAACTCACGATATGCTTATAATTAGAGAATAAAGCCCGTGTTATATTGTCTGACATAAATGCGGGCGGTAGTCTCATTTTAAGTAGAACAACGAAGCCGTTACCAAAAAGGTTCATAAGGATCGTTGATTGTAATATAATATGGAAGGTTCATTATACTGATCCAGTGTAAGTACTCACGTGTACGTTTCGGACACAACTGTATCCTTTGTCAACACTTGTGGTAGTGATGATCTTGACGACTCATGACGCTTTTTGCATTCTTGGAGTTGCCAGTTGATTTATCATCTGGGGATTTTTTGCCAGATGATAATATATCATCAAAAACGTGAGTGAGGTAGTATTGCCCCTCGTCGCGGTTCATCGTTGAGGTCACTGGATCAGTATAATGAACCTTCCATATTATATAACGAAGCCGTTGTTCTACGGAAAAAATACTGCTACCGAACGCATTTATATCAGACAATATAACACGAGTACGGTCTAAAAACAATACCTTTATCCTCATTCTTAAACAATCATACTTAAGACATTTATCAAAGAAATAAGTATATTTTATTGTCCACATTTGACAACTTTTACCCCTGCTAGGATCGAATAACCCACAAACATTCCATCAATCCCATGCGACGAGTACACCATTCGTAAGCGTCGCGGCGTCGGCATAAGCGCAGGAAAGGCACCGAAGACGCACTGCAGAAGTGCGCGTTATGAAGCAAATTACAAATTGTGAAGGTCGGACGCACTCTTAAAACGTAAGCCCCACCTTCCCGGGTTATATTGTGTCATGTAAATGTCGCCGATTTCTCTGAAAACCAATGAGATTGCTAACTTTCTTAGCTGTTTAAGAATGAAAGATACTGTTATGTTTTTCTATTATCACGCAACTCATAATATGTTGTAATGAAAAGAATGATGTGTTTTCTATTCAAAGCAACTTACGATTATGTTTGTAATTGGAATGTTACGCTTATCGACCATACCTTCCTGAAACTATTACAGGACAAAGTAAATTAAGTAAAACATATCAGTATGCTTCACATTGTATTTGAATAATGTGAAAGATCTCGCCCTGAAACATTATTATTTTCATTAAACCTAACATATCGGGGGAGTTGAGGCAATCAAGCTAATGGGGGCGAACAATGGGACAAAATAAGGATAGAAACAGCGGTGTGTGCCACCCCCCAGGAATTGAATCCGGGTCGCCGCGGCCGGAGTTCAGGTGATCGTGATAGCGCAATTAATGACTGGGGAATGGGAATCTACCGACGGCGTGGTGCTTATGGGGGCACAGCACTAAATGTACCGCCCATTGGATTACGTGTAAAATAGAGCTAAACAAGTCGCGATTTTGGGTCCTTAGTAACTCTTTTTGGAATGTCTCGAATGCTTCATTCTAACAAACAAGTATTAAAATTTCATAAAATCGTCAAGAACAGATACCCATTCCAATTAGATTTTACGATATGATCATTTAAAGAGCGCCACCCCTATTTTCAGCCCGGACTCTCGCCTTCTGACCGCCTCCGAGCATGTGTATTCATCCACGTGATAAATTTTCGGTACAATCGAAAATCTTTATTTTGCAATATCCTGAGCAAAGAACAAGAGATTATCTTTCATTTTAATTATAAAATGCTACCCTCACGTCAAAATTATTCCCAAAGGACCCCATTTATCACAACCTCGGTTTTTGTTTTTGCCGGAACTTACTACCATTACACAAAACGAGGAGTGATTTAGTGCTGTGCGCCCTTATAACACACAATAAAATAAAATAAATGTATTTTTTTGTCATTTTTGTAGACACCAAGTAATATCAAGAAAAACTGCCAATTTAGTTAATTTTAATATCACCTTTAACTAAAGTTATGTTAGTTAAGGAATGAAACTCAATTTCGAATTTTCGAATTTTGGGCACTTTTAAGTCATTTTGCAGAATTTCGGAAGTTTATAAAATCTCTTTCATTGATTATGACATGTTGATGAGACTATCTATGTTTTAAATTATATTAAACGTTTATATATACAATGTTTTAAAAACTCAACGGACAATGAAACTGATTACGCAATGACGTGCTCACCCTATATTAAACCTGAGATACAAATGTATAATCCTAGTTTCACCACTGCGTGTTACAACACACAATAAAAAAATTATTTTGTATTTGTTTGTCATTTTTGTAGACACCAAGTAATATCAAGAAAAACTGCCAATTTAGTTAATTTTAATATCACCTTTAACTAAAGTTATGTTAGTTAAGGAATGAAACTCAATTTCGAATTTTCGAATTTTGGGCACTTTTAAGTCATTTTGCAGAATTTCGGAAGTTTATAAAATCTCTTTCATTGATTATGACATGTTGATGAGACTATCTATGTTTTAAATTATATTAAACGTTTATATATACAATGTTTTAAAAACTCAACGGACAATGAAACTGATTACGCAATGACGTGCTCACCCTATATTAAACCTGAGATACAAATGTGGAAATTGTAGGCCCAAATTGCCGAATTTTAGGGGTATGGGGTGAAAAATGTTTCAATTTTGAAATAATAATAGGCCTAAATTGTCTATTTATCTGTCATGCATAATGTATCGTAGATCAGTGAATCTCACAATGCAATTTGTTTTAGGTTATATCCTCTAGGGAATTGCCCAGAGTACTGTTATTGACATTTTGATACATTGCAAGCCCCATTTTTGTCTTAATTTAGACCAAACTTAAACCTGGTCACCCCCCCCCCCCCGATATGATTTGACATAAATTACAAACGTATTTTAAACAACAATTTTTGAACTTTATTTGTTAACCCCCTGATTGATCAAACAAGCTTAGATATGTAGGTCTATAATCGGATAACCATGGCAAGGGGGTCCATTATTGCGGGTAAAATCAAAACATGCAAATTTGTAGTCAAATGATGCTCTTCAACCGTTATTGCTCCCAATTTGTAAGCAAATTGGGTTTTGTTCATGATATTAATGCATGGCATATGCAGAAATGTGTTTTTCTTTAAAAATCAGATCAAATTACCTCTTTTACATACTCAAAATCAATGCAAATCAATATAATCCTAGTTTCACCACTGCGTGTTACAACACACAATAAAAAAAATATTTTGTATTTTTTTGTCATTTTTGTAGACACCAAGTAATATCAAGAAAAACTGCCAATTTAGTTAATTTTAATATCACCTTTAACTAAAGTTATGTTAGTTAAGGAATGAAACTCAATTTCGAATTTTCGAATTTTGGGCACTTTTAAGTCATTTTGCAGAATTTCGGAAGTTTATAAAATCTCTTTCATTGATTATGACATGTTGATGAGACTATCTATGTT
The DNA here is from genome assembly GCA_035610835.1 of Ophiura sarsii. Taxonomy (NCBI): domain Eukaryota; kingdom Metazoa; phylum Echinodermata; class Ophiuroidea; order Amphilepidida; family Ophiuridae; genus Ophiura; species Ophiura sarsii. The sequence continues at coordinate 21,144,053 of CM069457.1, read as the reverse complement.
TTAAATTATATTAAACGTTTATATATACAATGTTTTAAAAACTCAACGGACAATGAAACTGATTACGCAATGACGTGCTCACCCTATATTAAACCTGAGATACAAATGTGGAAATTGTAGGCCCAAATTGCCGAATTTTAGGGGTATGGGGTGAAAAATGTTTCAATTTTGAAATAATAATAGGCCTAAATTGTCTATTTATCTGTCATGCATAATGTATCGTAGATCAGTGAATCTCACAATGCAATTTGTTTTAGGTTATATCCTCTAGGGAATTGCCCAGAGTACTGTTATTGACATTTTGATACTTTGCAAGCCCCATTTTTGTCTTAATTTAGACCAAACTTAAACCTGGTCACCCCCCCCCCCCCCCGATATGATTTGACATAAATTACAAACGTATTTTAAACAACAATTTCTGAACTTTATTTGTTAACCCCCTGATTGATCAAACAAGCTTAGATATGTAGGTCTATAATCGGATAACCATGGCAAGGGGGTCCATTATTGCGGGTAAAATCAAAACAAGCAAATTTGTAGTCAAATGATGCTCTTAAACCGTTTTTGCTCCCAATTTGTAAGCAAATTGGGTTTTGTTCATGATATTAATGCATGGCACATGCAGAAATGTGTTTTTCTTTAAAAATCAGATCAAATTACCTCTTTTACATACTCAAAATCAATGCAAATCAATATAATCCTAGTTTCACCACTGCGTGTTACAAGGGGGCACAGCACTAAATGTACCGCCCATTGGATTACGTGTAAAATAGAGCTAAACAAGTCGCGATTTTGGGTCCTTAGTAACTCTTTTTGGAATGTCTCGAATGCTTCATTCTAACAAACAAGTATTAAAATTTCATAAAATCGTCAAGAACAGATACCCATTCCAATTAGATTTTACGATATGATCATTTAAAGAGCGCCACCCCTTATTTTCAGCCCGGACTCTCGCCTTCTGACCGCCTCCGAGCATGTGTATTCATCCACGTGATAAATTTTCGGTACAATCGAAAATCTTTATTTTGCAATATCCTGAGCAAAGAACAAGAGATTATCTTTCATTTTAATTATAAAATGCTACCCTCACGTCAAAATTATTCCCAAAGGACCCCATTTATCACAACCTCGGTTTTTGTTTTTGCCGGAACTTACTACCATTACACAAAACGAGGAGTGATTTAGTGCTGTGCGCCCTTATAACACACAATAAAAAAAATATTTTGTATTTTTTTGTCATTTTTGTAGACACCAAGTAATATCAAGAAAAACTGCCAATTTAGTTAATTTTAATATCACCTTTAACTAAAGTTATGTTAGTTAAGGAATGAAACTCAATTTCGAATTTTCGAATTTTGGGCACTTTTAAGTCATTTTGCAGAATTTCGGAAGTTTATAAAATCTCTTTCATTGATTATGACATGTTGATGAGACTATCTATGTTTTAAATTATATTAAACGTTTATATATACAATGTTTTAAAAACTCAACGGACAATGAAACTGATTACGCAATGACGTGCTCACCCTATATTAAACCTGAGATACAAATGTGGAAATTGTAGGCCCAAATTGCCGAATTTTAGGGGTATGGGGTGAAAAATGTTTCAATTTTGAAATAATAATAGGCCTAAATTGTCTATTTATCCGTCATGCATAATGTATCGTAGATCAGTGAATCTCACAATGCAATTTGTTTTAGGTTATATCCTCTAGGGAATTGCCCAGAGTACTGTTATTGACATTTTGATACTTTGCAAGCCCCATTTTTGTCTTAATTTAGACCAAACTTAAACCTGGTCACCCCCCCCCCCCCCCGATATGATTTGACATAAATTACAAACGTATTTTAAACAACAATTTCTGAACTTTATTTGTTAACCCCCTGATTGATCAAACAAGCTTAGATATGTAGGTCTATAATCGGATAACCATGGCAAGGGGGTCCATTATTGCGGGTAAAATCAAAACAAGCAAATTTGTAGTCAAATGATGCTCTTAAACCGTTTTTGCTCCCAATTTGTAAGCAAATTGGGTTTTGTTCATGATATTAATGCATGGCACATGCAGAAATGTGTTTTTCTTTAAAAATCAGATCAAATTACCTCTTTTACATACTCAAAATCAATGCAAATCAATATAATCATAGTTTCACCACTGCGTGTTACAACACACAATAAAAAAAATATTTTGTTTTTTTTTGTCATTTTTGTAGACACCAAGTAATATCAAGCAAAACTGCCAATTTAGTTAATTTTAATATCACCTTTAACTAAAGTTATGTTAGTTAAGGAATGAAACTCAATTTCGAATTTTCGAATTTTGGGCACTTTTAAGTCATTTTGTAGAATTTCGGAAGTTTATAAAATCTCTTTCATTGATTATGACATGTTGATGAGACTATCTATGTTTTAAATTATATTAAACGTTTATATATACAATGTTTTAAAAACTCAACGGACAATGAAACTGATTATGCAATGACGTGCTCACCCTATATTAAACCTGAGATACAAATGTGGAAATTGTAGGCCCAAATTGCCGAATTTTAGGGGTATGGGGTGAAAAATGTTTCAATTTTGAAATAATAATAGGCCTAAATTGTCTATTTATCCGTCATGCATAATGTATCGTAGATCAGTGAATCTCACAATGCAATTTGTTTTAGGTTATATCCTCTAGGGAATTGCCCAGAGTACTGTTATTGACATTTTGATACTTTGCAAGCCCCATTTTTGTCTTAATTTAGACCAAACTTAAACCTGGTCACCCCCCCCCCCCCCCCCGATATGATTTGACATAAATTACAAACGTATTTTAAACAACAATTTCTGAACTTTATTTGTTAACCCCCTGATTGATCAAACAAGCTTAGATATGTAGGTCTATAATCGGATAACCATGGCAAGGGGGTCCATTATTGCGGGTAAAATCAAAACAAGCAAATTTGTAGTCAAATGATGCTCTTAAACCGTTTTTGCTCCCAATTTGTAAGCAAATTGGGTTTTGTTCATGATATTAATGCATGGCACATGCAGAAATGTGTTTTTCTTTAAAAATCAGATCAAATTACCTCTTTTACATACTCAAAATCAATGCAAATCAATATAATCCTAGTTTCACCACTGCGTGTTACAACACACAATAAAAAAAATATTTTGTATTTTTTTGTCATTTTTGTAGACACCAAGTAATATCAAGAAAAACTGCCAATTTAGTTAATTTTAATATCACCTTTAACTAAAGTTATGTTAGTTAAGGAATGAAACTCAATTTCGAATTTTCGAATTTTGGGCACTTTTAAGTCATTTTGCAGAATTTCGGAAGTTTATAAAATCTCTTTCATTGATTATGACATGTTGATGAGACTATCTATGTTTTAAATTATATTAAACGTTTATATATACAATGTTTTAAAAACTCAACGGACAATGAAACTGATTACGCAATGACGTGCTCACCCTATATTAAACCTGAGATACAAATGTGGAAATTGTAGGCCCAAATTGCCGAATTTTAGGGGTATGGGGTGAAAAATGTTTCAATTTTGAAATAATAATAGGCCTAAATTGTCTATTTATCTGTCATGCATAATGTATCGTAGATCAGTGAATCTCACAATGCAATTTGTTTTAGGTTATATCCTCTAGGGAATTGCCCAGAGTACTGTTATTGACATTTTGATACTTTGCAAGCCCCATTTTTGTCTTAATTTAGACCAAACTTAAACCTGGTCACACCCCCCCCCCCCCCGATATGATTTGACATAAATTACAAACGTATTTTAAACAACAATTTCTGAACTTTATTTGTTAACCCCCTGATTGATCAAACAAGCTTAGATATGTAGGTCTATAATCGGATAACCATGGCAAGGGGGTCCATTATTGCGGGTAAAATCAAAACAAGCAAATTTGTAGTCAAATGATGCTCTTAAACCGTTTTTGCTCCCAATTTGTAAGCAAATTGGGTTTTGTTCATGATATTAATGCATGGCACATGCAGAAATGTGTTTTTCTTTAAAAATCAGATCAAATTACCTCTTTTACATACTCAAAATCAATGCAAATCAATATAATCCTAGTTTCACCAATGCGTGTTACAAGGGGGCACAGCACTAAATGTACCGCCCATTGGATTACGTGTAAAATAGAGCTAAACAAGTCGCGATTTTGGGTCCTTAGTAACTCTTTTTGGAATGTCTCGAATGCTTCATTCTAACAAACAAGTATTAAAATTTCATAAAATCGTCAAGAACAGATACCCATTCCAATTAGATTTTACGATATGATCATTTAAAGAGCGCCACCCCTATTTTCAGCCCGGACTCTCGCCTTCTGACCGCCTCCGAGCATGTGTATTCATCCACGTGATAAATTTTCGGTACAATCGAAAATCTTTATTTTGCAATATCCTGAGCAAAGAACAAGAGATTATCTTTCATTTTAATTATAAAATGCTACCCTCACGTCAAAATTATTCCCAAAGGACCCCATTTATCACAACCTCGGTTTTTGTTTTTGCCGGAACTTACTACCATTACACAAAACGAGGAGTGATTTAGTGCTGTGCGCCCTTATAACACACAATAAAAATAAAAAAATGTATTTTTTTGTCATTTTTGTAGACACCAAGTAATATCAAGAAAAACTGCCAATTTAGTTAATTTTAATATCACCTTTAACTAAAGTTATGTTAGTTAAGGAATGAAACTCAATTTCGAATTTTCGAATTTTGGGCACTTTTAAGTCATTTTGCAGAATTTCGGAAGTTTATAAAATCTCTTTCATTGATTATGACATGTTGATGAGACTATCTATGTTTTAAATTATATTAAACGTTTATATATACAATGTTTTAAAAACTCAACGGACAATGAAACTGATTACGCAATGACGTGCTCACCCTATATTAAACCTGAGATACAAATGTGGAAATTGTAGGCCCAAATTGCCGAATTTTAGGGGTATGGGGTGAAAAATGTTTCAATTTTGAAATAATAATAGGCCTAAATTGTCTATTTATCTGTCATGCATAATGTATCGTAGATCAGTGAATCTCACAATGCAATTTGTTTTAGGTTATATCCTCTAGGGAATTGCCCAGAGTACTGTTATTGACATTTTGATACTTTGCAAGCCCCATTTTTGTCTTAATTTAGACCAAACTTAAACCTGGTCACCCCCCCCCCCCCCCCGATATGATTTGACATAAATTACAAACGTATTTTAAACAACAATTTCTGAACTTTATTTGTTAACCCCCTGATTGATCAAACAAGCTTAGATATGTAGGTCTATAATCGGATAACCATGGTAAGGGGGTCCATTATTGCGGGTAAAATCAAAACAAGCAAATTTGTAGTCAAATGATGCTCTTAAACCGTTTTTGCTCCCAATTTGTAAGCAAATTGGGTTTTGTTCATGATATTAATGCATGGCACATGCAGAAATGTGTTTTTCTTTAAAAATCAGATCAAATTACCTCTTTTACATACTCAAAATCAATGCAAATCAATATAATCCTAGTTTCACCACTGCGTGTTACAACACACAATAAAAAATTTTTATTTTTATTTTTTTGTCATTTTTGTAGACACCAAGTAATATCAAGAAAAACTGCCAATTTAGTTAATTTTAATATCACCTTTAACTAAAGTTATGTTAGTTAAGGAATGAAACTCAATTTCGAATTTTCGAATTTTGGGCACTTTTAAGTCATTTTGCAGAATTTCGGAAGTTTATAAAATCTCTTTCATTGATTATGACATGTTGATGAGACTATCTATGTTTTAAATTATATTAAACGTTTATATATACAATGTTTTAAAAACTCAACGGACAATGAAACTGATTACGCAATGACGTGCTCACCCTATATTAAACCTGAGATACAAATGTGGAAATTGTAGGCCCAAATTGCCGAATTTTAGGGGTATGGGGTGAAAAATGTTTCAATTTTGAAATAATAATAGGCCTAAATTGTCTATTTATCTGTCATGCATAATGTATCGTAGATCAGTGAATCTCACAATGCAATTTATTTTAGGTTATATCCTCTAGGGAATTGCCCAGAGTACTGTTATTGACATTTTGATACTTTGCAAGCCCCATTTTTGTCTTAATTTAGACCAAACTTAAACCTGGTCACCCCCCCCCCCCCCCCGATATGATTTGACATAAATTACAAACGTATTTTAAACAACAATTTCTGAACTTTATTTGTTAACCCCCTGATTGATCAAACAAGCTTAGATATGTAGGTCTATAATCGGATAACCATGGCAAGGGGGTCCATTATTGCGGGTAAAATCAAAACAAGCAAATTTGTAGTCAAATGATGCTCTTAAACCGTTTTTGCTCCCAATTTGTAAGCAAATTGGGTTTTGTTCATGATATTAATGCATGGCACATGCAGAAATGTGTTTTTCTTTAAAAATCAGATCAAATTACCTCTTTTACATACTCAAATCAATGCAAATCAATATAATCCTAGTTTCACCACTGCGTGTTACAACACACAATAAAAAAAATATTTTGTATTTTTTTGTCATTTTTGTAGACACCAAGTAATATCAAGAAAAACTGCCAATTTAGTTAATTTTAATATCACCTTTAACTAAAGTTATGTTAGTTAAGGAATGAAACTCAATTTCGAATTTTCGAATTTTGGGCACTTTTAAGTCATTTTGCAGAATTTCGGAAGTTTATAAAATCTCTTTCATTGATTATGACATGTTGATGAGACTATCTATGTTTTAAATTATATTAAACGTTTATATATACAATGTTTTAAAAACTCAACGGACAATGAAACTGATTACGCAATGACGTGCTCACCCTATATTAAACCTGAGATACAAATGTGGAAATTGTAGGCCCAAATTGCCGAATTTTAGGGGTATGGGGTGAAAAATGTTTCAATTTTGAAATAATAATAGGCCTAAATTGTCTATTTATCTGTCATGCATAATGTATCGTAGATCAGTGAATCTCACAATGCAATTTGTTTTAGGTTATATCCTCTAGGGAATTGCCCAGAGTACTGTTATTGACATTTTGATACTTTGCAAGCCCCATTTTTGTCTTAATTTAGACCAAACTTAAACCTGGTCACCCCCCCCCCCCCCCCCCCCCCCCCCGATATGATTTGACATAAATTACAAACGTATTTTAAACAACAATTTCTGAACTTTATTTGTTAACCCCCTGATTGATCAAACAAGCTTAGATATGTAGGTCTATAATCGGATAACCATGGCAAGGGGGTCCATTATTGCGGGTAAAATCAAAACAAGCAAATTTGTAGTCAAATGATGCTCTTAAACCGTTTTTGCTCCCAATTTGTAAGCAAATTGGGTTTTGTTCATGATATTAATGCATGGCACATGCAGAAATGTGTTTTTCTTTAAAAATCAGATCAAATTACCTCTTTTACATACTCAAATCAATGCAAATCAATATAATCCTAGTTTCACCACTGCGTGTTACAAGGGGGCACAGCACTAAATGTACCGCCCATTGGATTACGTGTAAAATAGAGCTAAACAAGTCGCGATTTTGGGTCCTTAGTAACTCTTTTTGGAATGTCTCGAATGCTTCATTCTAACAAACAAGTATTAAAATTTCATAAAATCGTCAAGAACAGATACCCATTCCAATTAGATTTTACGATATGATCATTTAAAGAGCGCCACCCCTATTTTCAGCCCGGACTCTCGCCTTCTGACCGCCTCCGAGCATGTGTATTCATCCACGTGATACATTTTCGGTACAATCGAAAATCTTTATTTTGCAATATCCTGAGCAAAGAACAAGAGATTATCTTTCATTTTAATTATAAAATGCTACCCTCACGTCAAAATTATTCCCAAAGGACCCCATTTATCACAACCTCGGTTTTGTTTTTGCCGGAACTTACTACCATTACACAAAACGAGGAGTGATTTAGTGCTGTGCGCCCTTATGTTAGATTTGGTTAGATCTGGCAGCGTAAGGGTTATACAAATTCCAATATTTGCTCTGAATAAAAATTCATATAATTTGGTTTCATTGTCAAGATTGCAATGTTTTCTTTATATGTTTATGTACTACATGATACACACAACATGTTAAAGTTAGGCAATAATGAAAACATAATGGGTTCTGTACCCCGCTCATAGGAAGGAATTATCAAGAAACTTGGTTGGAGAGCAGAATTCAGTGAATATTTTTATTGGCTCTACTTTCTTTGCATTCAAAAGATGAGGTCACTGACTTCTTCGGCCAGCAAGTGTACATGTATACGACAATAAATGCTACGGTCGGAGTCGATCCGAGAACAAGCACCGCACATCAAATAACGAAAATTCACAGACGAGAACTGATCAATTTTTTTAATTTTTTAATTTTATTTGTTTACGGCTGTTTTCTATGCTTATACAGGGTGTATCAGAAAGAACTGTACCGAGGCAATACGATTTATTACGGTATGAATTCGATTGATATTGTTCAAACCGTTTTCACATTTATCTTGCGCAAACGCCCAGCTTTCATAAGAATTTTAAATTTTGAAAATCGGACATTTCTGTTGGAAAATACAGACTTTCTGGTAAAAATGGTAGATTTCAATTTTGGCCGAAATGATCAATTTAAAAATCTGTGAAATTACTAGCCCTACCTGAGATATCCATCTGTCCATATAGGACAGGGTTTTTTTGTGTCGCCATATCTCAACTTTTCACATCACTTGTATAACTATGTATTATTTGCATACTTTTGTGGGTGAAATTTGGAGATAAATTCTGATTTTTAATCCGCAAATAAACCAGGATTTGTTCTGCTTGAGTGGTTTTAACTTTCTTTTCTTTGGCGGGAGCTTTGAATATTGCTTATGTGGTGTGGGCTACATTGTATGAAATGTTGGGTAAGTGGTAGTGAGGATTGATTGAAATTGAAAATACTTTTTTCATCGATTTTCGATTATGTCTTGCCACACGAGAACAAAAAGAGATATCTCAATGAAATTAACATATAACATAGGAAACATGTTCACCTTTATATTGCAGTAATTAAATTTAAAACAATAATCATTTTGTATTTTTTATGTATTTTAGAAACACGGTACAGTTCTTTCTGATACACCCTGTACATTTATTGTTTTGTGGCCTGGCGAATCGTCTATCAATTTTTGTTTTATCCAGGACCATAATTATGGGTCAAAACTCATTATCGTATCTTCATAATTTGTTTTGTGCAGGCATTTTTGGTGTAGGTACAATTGCTGGAATAGGAGGCGCTATTGGAGTACTCATTCTTTTGGTTGGAATCATTATCTTCGTTGCATACAAGAGGAAAATGTTACCCTCATGGCGTCGTTTGAGCACGGTAAATATAATATACGATAAGAGGATATTATAATCAGTTTCACTCCCTCTGCTCTGGCAAGGCGCACCTTTTACGCACGCACCTCCATCCTCCGTCTTTCTACGCGTGTGTATATGTGCCAGCGCCACGGAGTACATAGTCGCGTTTATCTACTGGAATTAGCGTTTGACACAGCGACGTCATTGTCTCGTGGAAGGAAAAAAGACTATAACAAAGAAGGTTTCCTGAGCAACATCCATACATCAGCATGTTTCAATTGTTCTGTTTCTATTGATTCCATTGGTATTAGTAGCTTATCACATTGTAAATCGAAGGTCTCTAAGGAGACATGCTACAAGTATTGCATTAAACATATGAAAAAAACTTTCCAATAGCATCCCCATTGTGCTAGTTTTACCGTCCATATCAATAAACCAACCGTTGATATCCTTTGTAGATGTCATTGCAGCCTCTTCACCCAAATCGTAATCTTAACGGCGAAGACGTGTTGATAGACACCCTCCCTGAAGTTGAGTACATGAATGTACGCCCCGGCGGACTCATAGTGATAGACCCGACTTACTGGGATCTGCAGTGGAAATATTTGAATGTGGGCACGCTTATTCTAGGCCATGGTAACTTTGGAGAAATTCGAGAAGGCATGGTTAAAAAGGGCGCCACCTGGACCAGAGTAGCCATCAAAACACTTCCCGGTAGGTCACTTCTGGGTATATGTACCTGTAGAGAAGGAGATTTGAACCGGTGTGGGGACTGGGAGCATTGAACTTCTGCTTATGTAACGGGTTTTCTACCTCTTAACCTTTTAATGTTACTGTTCCACAAAATGTGTGCTGAATAAGTCCGTCTACCAAATTTGAGATGAACAAGACTTACTATAGACCGTACATCCCCAGGAAGCTACTCACCTAATACGGTACACGGGGATGTGCCGCTCTAATGGGTCGCTTTTCTGACCCCCCCCCCCCCCCCCCCCCCCCCCCACCCCCACCCCTAAATATGGGGTATGTTTTTGTGCTGGAAAATCGTGGGGTTCCTTTTTACAATTAGGTCTATTTTCGCGATAATTGGCAAAAATTGGGTCTATAATGAAGCTTAATCCTTAGAAATGGGTACCGTTTTCTCCAAAATCATCCATAGAATTGAGTAGGGGTTTTGAATCTCCAGCCGCACCCGACCAATTCAAATCCGAGTCCCCCCGGGCGTACATCGCCCTACACCCTAAATATGTCAATGTTAACATACCACCCATCCCATACCAGGTACTCCCATCTTGACTTGTAATATTATAACGGCGTACGTGTGTCTGAGCTCATTAAAGGGGCATTAAGAGATGTGGTGGGGGAAGCGCCCTCAATTACAAAAATATATGACAACATCTTGGATTTGTATATTTTTACAATTGTAATACATGCATGAACTTACACCTATAAGTATTAAGAAAAATCAGCCCTCTTTGTACAACAACACGTCGATTCAAATAATTATGCTGTTAGAGCCGCAACCAGCATTTTACATGGTTAAGGGTGGTATTCCAACATATTTAAAACATTGTTTTAATCAAGCTTTGCTGGTTTTTTACTAGAAACAACAATAATGGCAATTTTTAATGTTCATCTTGAATTAAAAAAATTCAACATGACATTGTGTCCGTTTAATATAATGAGGCAAATGTATGTGGGATATTACTGTGTAGATTTTAACTGGTCATGATTGTTAGGGTTTTGTATAAAATAATGAGGACCATAACATGTAATAAACACACATTTATGAAGAAGGTCTATATAATACACTCGTACTAGTTTCAGTGAAAACATTGAATCGTTTACTCATAGGTTTTCTAGGAAAACCCATGCACACATACGTTACGTCGGCAGTGTATTTGTGCCATCGTGAATGGTCGCACTCGCGACTCCAAAATGGGGCGCAATATGTACATTATGAGACTATTCAAAAACAATTAATTGATTTGATTATTTTGTATGTAGATGGGGCACCGGAGACTGAAATGACCAATTTTGCGCGCGAACTAGAAAGCATGAAGAAAATTGGTCGACATATAAATATAGTATCGCTTGTTGGATCTGTACGACATAACGGTAAGGAACATTCGTCCTGTAAACGGACAACTGTGTGTTTGTTTGTTCGTTGGTAAGGTGTTTGTTTGTTTGTTTGTAGTGTATACTTCCTTCCAAGCGAGCATCATTTATTAAGTACTCCTTGTTTGCAGGCCAGTTGCAGTACAAGGTACGTAGCATTAAAACACGTTATACATGTTGACCTGCTAAACTTGGCTGAAAAATGTATGGTTGTGTACTCCTTTTTGACCTGCTAAAGATTGGTTATGCACGCCTTTTTCCATTCCCGAATACCAGTAAAGAAATATGTATTGCACTGCTCAACTGTATTGGTTATGTACTTATCATCTTTGCAAGCCAGCTAAACGTAGCATTAGATCACGTGGGGCACGATAACCTGCTGAACTGTATTGGTCATGTTGCAGGCCAGCTATATACCATCAGAGCACGTGAAGCACGGCAACCCGCTAAACTTTCTAAAAATGTATGATTAATATTTACTCATCTTCAATACAGGCCAGCTGTATGTAGCATTAGAGCACGGGAGACATGGTGACCTGCTAAACTTTCTTAAAAACAGTCGCCTACCGGAACCAGACGAGAATGGAAGATTAAGCACTCTGACGTCATCACATCTATTGGGATTTGGATTGGATGTAGCGAAAGGGATGAAAATGCTCGCTGACCAAGGGGTAATGCTAAAGTTTAATTAGTTGTGGAGAGAAATAATTATAGTATGTGGTTATTTAGGCCTCGGCGTCTTTCATTAATACGTAAGGAGGCACGCTAATTTAGAACTGGCTGGACTATTACAATGTAGTTCAAATGTATTTGCCTTTTACAACAGCAGTGCCAATAAGGCATTACTGGGATTCTAAGGTCTACCATATATATTGTGTTCATGAAATATGGAAGTTTAAAGACAACAGTATGCAAAATTGGTTTGTGCACAGTTGGCGTCTACTTTCAGTCCATTTAATTTAAAGAGGCACTAATGTCTTGGAGGCTGCGCCCTCAATTATGATTAAAACTGGGATTTGTATATTTTTAAAATTGTATTACATGTATAAACCTACACTTATAAGGATTAAGAAAAAAATAGCATTATTTGTACATTCAACAAAGCGTCGATTCAAAAATGCTGGTAGAGCCGCAACCAGCATTTTACGTCAAACGTGTCCCCCTGCAGCACGTGTGATAATTAACGCGAAACATATTTACATAGAGGGCGTTTTTAAGAAAAGGTTTGATATATAGCGATGGTATTGTTTTAATCAAGTTTTTCTGTGTTTTTTTGTAAATAGAAACAACATTAATGGCGATTTTTAATGTTTATCTTGAATTCTGAAGTAAATTAATTAGTGTTCCTTTAACGTTTCTAATAAGGAATCGTTGTACTTATCATGCTCGTTGATGGCGTCACAGTAGCCATATGCTGATAGCATTCTTGAACATACTAAAGGTCGCTTTGCGATTCGGGTCACCCATGTACTGATGACGTAATTAACGTAATTTTATATTCAAACGTTTCCACTTTAGTCAGCAGGATTTGGAGGGCTTGCTTGTACCGATTGATATATTGATTGGTATTTACTCGTACACCAACCATCGCGCTGACAACGGTCAGAGTGAACGCTTCCTTAAAGCACATACAGATCGGTATAGTCAATTTAATTTAGGAAGTGTCGCTATTTGTCGTGTGCATACCTTGCAAAAAGAATCATATTTACCCTAATAATCTTTATAGAAATTGCCACAAAAGTAATACAGTTCTTCAACTATCTCTCATATGCATAATTATAGCTCATTCACAGGGATCTTGCAGCACGAAACATTCTGGTAGGTCAAGGTCCTGACGGTCTCATCGCAAAAGTTTCAGATTTTGGGATGACAAGGGGCGACCTAATCTACTACCAGAAATCTGATGTAAGTATACCTCGATTGATGGGCTATTCCATTTGAATCCATACAATCCCTATGGCAGCATTATCTTAATCTTGGAATGAACACTATATATATTCCATAGGGGTGTATGGAATTGAAATGGAATAGCCCAATGAATATTAACAGTTTGAACAGGTTTAACATCCCTTTTATGCTTTTACTAGGGAGTGATGTCAGTACGTCACTGACTTATATAAATAATCGTGCGCGTAATCATTAATGCGCTGTTTTACACACACCCCACATCCACCCCCACACACACCCGCACCATTTAATTACACATGATAATGTTACCTCGCTGTTTAGAAAAAAACGAAGCATAATATAGCCATGCAGTTGTTTGTTTTCAAGAGCAAACCTGAAAAGTCAAATGCGGTTTTTAATTTTAATTTTCTTGCTCAAATTCATAATGGTGATTTACTTTAAATGGTTCTATTTAGTCAAATATGTGAATTTATTTACTCTTATGCCAGCTAAAATGTGATATTCGCCGCGGATTTTCACTTTCGTGTTTGCCGTTTGTGACCAATCGCCATCTTGAACCATCTTGGACACAATGTTGACAAAGTTGGCGCTCTGACAATATTTCCCCCGTTAACAAAATAAATGCGCAAGAATCAAGCATCTCAGTAAAATGCGCGCGCACTACTGAAAACAAACTAGTTTTGTTTTTTGGCCTCACGACAATGCACGTCCTCACAAAGCTTGCCGTACTCAGACATACCTTGATGAAAATGGTATCCCGATTTGATGGAGCATCCAACTTCCCTACTGGGTTCCGTGTGACTCCTGGCTCTTTTCCAACAATCAAATACAAAATTGCCGGGAGGCCTTTTTCAAGGATACACGACTTAGCCAAAGCTGTACATTCAGAGATGAGACAATCCCTACTTAGGAATAATACCGCCAATGATTTGAGAAATGGAGACGATGATACAACTTTGTATATGTTAAGGAAAGCTTCTTCAAGGGAATGTACCAATTGACAAAACCTTTTGATCCACCATCGTATTTGTGCCCCGCCCTCGATCGCGTCGGGCGACGCTCATACACACACCTCAAGCGTTTCAAATCCGGATCCAGCTCATTTGTTAGCCAAGTGACAGTTTTATCTCTATCATCTAATCACTGCCCCTTCCAATGACCGACTAACTTATCTTCATATTTTCAGCTACCAGTACCAGTGAAGTGGACAGCATTGGAGTCCTTGACCATGCTTGTCTACACCACGCATAGTGACGTGTAAGTTACAGTTTGTACATCAACAGTTGGGGAAGGGACAACAATATCATACATTTGGTAACCGAGCGGGGAATTTATATCAAAGTGACGCACACGACGTGTACCCGGGGATTCTATCAATTTTGGGATAGGAAAGTCCTATACTGCGCATACAAAAATGACAGATCGCGTTTTTATAGGCTACTGAGCTCATTACATTTTGAGTGAGCACAGTCTTGTTGGCGCTGTTTGTCGTATGCCTATAGGTATAGACTTAATTGAAATGTACACGGAATTGTTTACACGAAAAACCTGACAATTGTGTGCAGTTTTGAAAATGATCATAGAAACCTTGCTGCAGGATTTGTTACCACTCTGAATATGATCAAATCACATATAATTGTTTGTTTATACATTTTAGTTCAGATTGTCACTTACCTTTAAAATATACACCAAACAGTTGTTCAGTGTGTCAGACAGACTTGATGCAAGTCTATACATAAGCAGACGACAGACAGCGTTACAGCGGCACTAATATTATGCTCACGCAAAAGTTATGTAGCTTCCCATCTGCAATTTGAGTTGAACACCACTGGCGTCCCGTCAACCACATTTCGTTTGTCTAACGCTGTGCAGTAACACGAAAGCGTATTTCAATGATCGTAACCTATTATCGCGCGCTTGATTGTTATCCGCTGGCACCCACTTAATGAAATGTTCATATTGTCACTCGTATGAAAATGTTGCGTCGTTACTGTACGACGTTAGATGAACAAAAGATGTGGTTTATATAGTGGGAGAGGATATTCGATGACAGAGAGAGACACATCAGTGACAAGCAGTAAAAGTGGGATCTTTTGATGAAAAACTAAAAAAAAGCATCTTATGTCGCTTCAGTGACAGCTGTTAGACCGGTCCACGCTTGAGTCGTGGTTTCCCTACCGGATGACACCATGTTGCAAGCTGTGTAATAATAAGAGTATAATGGCCAGACGCAACAAGATTTGTGATCTCACAGTCAACCCAGCACATACATGTAGCTGTCTACACAGTGAGGTTATGTATGATTCACAAAACCAAATGGATTACGCTTTCCATCACACTTAAGACTTTGACAACATCCGGTGTCATCAATTATAGATAATACGTCTTAGGGGTGTATTTGGCGAGTATTTAGGGGTAGTCACCAAATTGTAAAGCAAGGCATATAATAATGGATACCGTAAGATTCAATAGAGATAGAAAGTCAGGGAAAATAAACGGAGAAATACATAAGGTGAGTTTGATGGTACAAAGGCAAAGGCACCATGAAATAGCCGACGTTTTGACACAATTAAAATGTTGAGACCCACAGCTTTGTTTGTATTCACTGAGTTTGATTGTCTAGGGTTAATCGACAACCCGAGATGTAATATTGGAAGAAATCTTCTGATGACAATATTTACAATCATTTATCATCCGTTTCAGATGGTCGTTTGGAATTTTGCTTTGGGAGATTGTAACTTACGGTGAGTAATGTATATGTTATATCTAACTCTTTGGAGCGACCTCAGTGCATGTTCTAATCGAACATCTTTGTCGCGCGTGTGGTTTTTATTAGTGTATGGTAAGCATGTACACACGCAATTGAAGACGAGTTCCTAACGTAGCACTCCTGTTTGCGCTTTTTCCTGCAACGACAGGACTATGAAAGCGATTATAGCGTTGTATGCACTTAACTATTACCAGGCCGCGCCGTAGTCGTAGTACGCGTGTGTACGTATAAGGTATTGTGCTGACAAGATGATATGGGGGAGCTCAACATATCATGGCATACACAATTGCAATATTGCGTTGATTTAATGAAACATTCATTAATGTACTTAAATTCGTGTAACGTAATAGTCACATTTTACCCAGGGACTGAGACGTACACATTCAATGACCTGCTCATGGAATAAACAGTCCATACCCCGTGAAGTAATTATTATTTTGACAATGACTCTAATTGCCAGTTATTTACTATTGCCCTTTCCAGGTGAAACACCGTACAAAACACCAACTAATATTGAGAATAGAGACCTGACACTGTATCTACAGCAAGGATATCGTCTGCCAAAACCACCGAATTGTGATACAAAATTGTAAGCAATATTTCATTTCCATAATTTATCATACAAGTACATAGTGATATCTAGCCAACTGTAGTTACACTGTAATTATAACAGACTATACATATAATTATCATGTAACCTGAGTTTTGTCACAGAAGATAGACGCTTAAATAGTACAGTCCAGAATCTGGGACATAAAGTTAATTTTTTACCAATACTATTAACAATAAAGAGAGGACACGGGACAAACTATTGTATTAAAACGCCCAGCCTGTCACCCAAAACATAAAGGATGATGGTTGATAAGCTGGTAGCTAGGACGAGGGGCCCTATCACCAGGATAAAAACAAACTAGCAACAAAATCGAGCATAGATAGTATGCTTCACTGTTTTACTGTAGCGAACAGGGCGATCCAAATTCAAGCCAATATAGAGACTACCGTATATAACTATGGGACAAGTATCTCTATATCGGCTCTGTATCTTTATCGGCTCAAAACATGATTTGTGGCACAGGTATAAAATGGTATAAAAAGCCGATTGTGATTTAGAGTAGAACTGATTGGCTTTGATGATAGCAGAATTTAGTTCTTATATGACACGAAACATTCAGAATTGGCTATTTGAAATTTATTTTTACGTGGAACAAAATACGAATTTTAAATTGTGGATGGCTTCGTCTGACAGTGACAGAGGAGGGGCGTGGCGTTATTTGCATTTTATGAAAATTGTAATCAGATCAGTTGGGAAGGACGGTGAATCGCGACGATTACATCGTGATGTGAGGTCATAAATAGTCATAGATGAATATTCATTCACAACGAATGATTGACAGTTTACGCTTAACCTCCGGGTGAAGAACTGATAGAGTGCGCTATATTGTGAACCAAATTTAACAATGGGCAGATAGGGTGTTACATAGGCCAGGCCATTATGTCTTATTGCTTGGAAATTGAAATAGGTTGAGCTATTTGACCAAGGTGTGCAGATTCTTTGGATTTTAAATACGATATCTGAAGCAAAAGCTTGACTAATTGTATTCAGGAAAAGTGAAATATATTGATGTTGATGAAAATATCTGACGTCCAGTTAAATGGCTTCATTCCATAGCTCTATGTAATAGGACTACGTGTCAGAGCTGTATAAAAACATAAAATATTGTTTTGTTATACCCCACCGTGATTGGTTGTTAGAAAATAGTCACGACTATAATTATTGCCCTGGGAAATGATATATTGACTAGATTAGCCAGGGATTTGTCATTATTAATTCATGAATATGCATGAGGTGCAATAACAACAATTGCAGGCTATCCGTATGATTAAAGGTAGATGACCCGATTATCAACTTGATGTTTTCTATTTTACATGAAAGGTCGTCCTTAAAATTGTTGCATTCCAAAGTTTGAGTTGCATAACTCCAATGGTTCTATTTTTAGTAGCGCAAGGTCAAAAGACATGTGCCCATTGAGTAGTACACAGACTGGTTGGTGGTTAACTACCTTTGGCAGCAATTCACCACATTTTAGCCTATAATTTCCAAATGAAACATTTCTGGCCCCTAATATTTTACAGACATAATGAGAAAAATATGGGGATTCTTCTGATACCAAAATATCTTGATGTGAAAAAAAAAATCATAGCCCCCAAGAAAGTGATCGGGTCATATACCTTTAAGATAATCAACCAGTATATTTGGTTGTGCTTGGTTCACTGCAATCTGATGATTTGCTTTATTGCAGGTATGACGTCATGGCAAAGTGCTGGAAAGAAAATACAAGCGACCGGCCAAATTTTGAAACGCTTGTCACTAAACTCACACAGTTGCTGGACGATGAGAGTGTAAGATAAATAATTAAGATAAATAATTAGACCCACTGCGAAACTAATACGTACATATATGTGACGTGTGCGTATGTACAGGGTGTCCCAAAAGTCTATGCACGTTTTTGAAGAGTCATATCTCATAAAATATAAATCATATGGTATAAATTTAACCATATTTGGATAGAAGAGATTTGGGAAATTAATTTGATACCAAACACAACCCTATTGGTAAACCCACAACATTATAAAACTGGATGAAAGTCATTGGTCGTGTGCCAGACCAACGCATACCAAGTACCACACATTGTTGCTAAAGGTGCGCATAAATTAACGGTATGAAAGCAACGTTGCGCATTAGTCACAGTTCACTGCTTACCTTGCAACATTAATGTTATTTAATACCAAACTAGGTCACTCACAACATAAATAAGCGTAGTAGACAACATTGCACAGCAAATGTCTTCATTCAAGATGGTTTACAGCATAGATAAGCGAATACAATTTGTATGGTTCTACGCTGAAACACATTCAGTTCAACTTACTCAACAAAAGTTCAGAAAACATTTCAAAGTGAAACGCGCACCAGGAAGAATATCCATTCTAAAGTTGGTGGATACATTTTTGAACACAGGAACATATTCTAAATGGGTAAAACAACCTTCGATGAGGCCTTCAAGCAGCATTAAAATAATCCACTAAGTTTAAATTTTAACATGTTTGACAGCTGTGTGATGTGTGTGTTCACTTTTCTGTTACGTTATTCAATTGTTTAGGTTTGTGTTTTTGCATTAGCACACGTCTCTGTATACATGGAAAACATTTAAATTAGATTTCACTGTAGAAACGATAATTATGTGTGATATAGTTTGTTATTATGATGATATCACTGTAATGTAAAATTTTAAATATTACAATTGACGGATCACTTTCCGTGTAACCACCCCTACCCGTATTTTTGTTAATCTCAATAGGTATGGATTTATGAACTTTATTCCTCCGAAGTATAAAATTACATTTTTGCAGTAATACATATTTTACTTCTAGGGTGGCATTACAAACAGATGTTACTCCAATGTTTGGTATCAAAATTATTTCCCACATCTCCTCTTTCTAAATATGTATTCATATTTTCAATACGACTTATATTTTGTGAAATACAAAGCTTCAAAGTCGTGCATAGACTTTTGGGACACCCTGTATAAGTGACGTGCGCGTAAGAGTCATACACTTTAAGTAATAAATAAAAAATAACCAATGAAAATTGATCTAGACCAAAGACGGAGCTATAATAATTTAGAGATGCGATCTCAGATTAAAAGAGTCAATTGTAATCCCTCTCCTTACGATGAGTTGTATTTAAAAATCGTTTGGGGTTGTTATGAATGTCACGATCGATTATAACTCAGTACTGATTTATCAAAGTATTCAACAGTGCTGGCTAATTGGAAGAGAATATGAACAAGTGACCACCCACGCAAATGAACATCTTTATAATACACAAACTTGGACATGTTGGATGGATGTGTTCTGTGACTACCGTTACGTAATCGCTCATTTCTCCGTAAATATTGAACCGATTCAAATATATTATATAGCCTACTAATCTGACTTTATTTTGCTTGCATTTTTCTATTCCAACACTTATTTATGAAGTTATGATCATCTAAAGGTGCGTTGTAATTTCTTTGATACACCCTGTACGTATGAACCGTGCGATATAGTTCTGCAGTTTATTAACCGTTTTTGTTCTTGAGGTTGTTTTAATTCGGATTGATATTTGTTCACTTATTTATCAGATGTAGCCCAGAAGATCACTATAAGAGTGTTCACTATTTTTTAGTGATGAACTCTCTTTGTGTTTGGTTGACAATGTTGACGTCAATGTATGACATGTATAAACAATACACTGTAGCATTATGCATTGGCACATTTTAGTATTTGTTTCTCTTTATTTTCAGGTCTATGTGATAACTGAAATCCCTGGTAACTTACGTATTGCTGACAGGGATCTGTTTTAATGCCACCTAGCTTCACTGCCACGATCCAGGAGACCGATTGTAGCTTGACACATACTATCTAAATGTAAAAGAGTGGTTTTCCACTATGTCATGGAGTTAAACGTAGGACAACACGTTTTTGAGTGGGAAACACTCTAAAAGGAGTGAAAGGGGATTTTTTATGACAATGTTCCACTCTTATTGAGAGTAAAAAATAAACTTTCGCACTCATTTTAGAGTGGACATTTTCCATTCTAAAACGGGTTGTCCTGCGTTTCACTCCCTTCACTCCTTTTCGAGCTAATTTCCACTATTTCCACTCGTTTTACATTTAGAGAGTACATGACATAGACAATATAGATGCAGCTAACATAATGTCATCTGCCAAATTGGATTACAGTCACTGATGCCATAATGCTACCAATGGGCATAATTCAAGCTATTTCACGCGAGCGTGTTTCGTTGTTGTCCGCAGAGCAGCGTCCAGATGCATGAAAGGCGAGAAAAAAATGCATGCATGCGCGTGACGATGTCACGATTGACCAATCGGGACACACGGTCATTTGTGAAAGCGCCCGGTACACTTTCCAGGTTTAGGCACGTTCTCATCTACGCACACACGCACATACGCATGCATTGTTGGAATTATGTCCATAGCATTATGACGCTGACTATAATGTTATAAATAATAAGTTGAATTCCAAGGTGTTTAATGGGCTATTCCATTTGAAATCAATACACCCTTAAGGAATACTTTACCTTAATCTTCCCCGCGGGCGGGAAGTGTGAAATATAAAGGGGATACCTGCCTTGGTTTGAATAGCTGAATGCAAAGTGTGTTCTTCTTGTCAGCCAATATGGCAATTATTACACCTCATACATATTTATGAGGGTATCCTCTTCTTTGATTGGTTCATTTTTAACCAAGTCGTATAAATAAAAAAAACCTACCGAATGTGTATTTATGTTTATCATGTTTATTGTACTACCAAACATGCGGAAGTGTATAACTACTTCTCCCGTTGATTAACACAGTCGCCCGAAACAACGCGAGAGCCTAATCACTATTACGTAAATATAGAACCGCGACGTTACCTACGAGGTTGAAAATTTCACAACAAACATGGCGTCGTCTGCTAAACCTGTGCTGACAAGATTCGCTCAATTAACTGACTTAGATTTGGGAATCCTTTTGGATAACACTATAGATGCTCCAGTCACCAAGCAAGTGATACAGAAATCTGCAAAGGTGTTCCGTAATTACCGTGAAGAAAAGGGTTTATGTTTCGACGACATAATTCTTCTTCCAGTGCCGGACTTGTGTCCATTTCTCACTCGCTACTACGCGGAGCTCCGCAAAGCTGATGGCGAGTTGTACGCCAAGAAATCATTGCAAAGCCTGCGGTATAGACTTCAACGTTTCTTCGAAAGAGAAAGAGGACTCGATATCGTTAATGATCCTGACTTTAAGGAAGCTAATAATATGTTCAAATCGGTTTGTGTTGAGCTGAAGAAATCCGGCAAAGCCACCGTTCAACACAAGTCACCCATTCAGCCTGACGATATGAAGAAACTACGCGCGTAAACAGCACTGGATCAGAGCACTCCTCGAGGATTACAGAATAAAGTATTCGTGGACATAATGGTCTTTTTCTGCAATAGGGGCCGTGAAAACCTGCGTGAGATGTCGAAGGATGATTTCATCGTTGAAGTTGATGCCAGAGGGGAGAAATTTGTGAAATTTCGCCGGGACAAAATGACTAAAAACCACCGTGGTGATGACGATGAGCAGAGCCAGGGAGGCCTGATGTATAATGCTACACCGCTTCGTCCTGAAACTTACCCAGTGATTTCGTTTGAGAAATACCATAGGGGAGGATGGGGCAACTGGTCCGGTTAAGCATATTTCATGATATAAAAGCTTAAAGTTCGTGTAAATATTTATGGAATTGCAAATATCACCCATGTAACTGTTTACATATAATATATAATCAATGTTAAAAAATATCCAAACAAAAGGCCAATTACCACTAACTAAAAACTTTACTTGGCACGGACCAGTTACCCCATCGTTGGGGCAACTGGTCCTATATGTTCCAACGGTTATAATACACAGAAATCATTGATTGAAAACACGGTAACTAGGCAGTATTTTCTTTACAAACTCATTTCCATATTATATAACGTGTAAAAAGGATACAGGTCTCATGAAATCCATGTTTTATACAGTTTTCGTGGTAAACATGTAAAAAGCAGTAATACTAATGGTGTACAAAGCAAGCGCAATTTTCGACTGCACGTTTATTAGATAAAACGGTATGAACCTAGTTAAATGGTTACATGGTTGTGATATTCAGACGCCCCATACATTTGTCTATATATACCCTTTTCTTTAATGATTTTATTTACTTCATATAATCATTATTTAGTACTTATAATAAACCATCTTGATATTTAGCCAGCTTTCCATGTTACAGGGGAAGTTAGTCAATATGACAATGATGACCCAACGGTTAACAAAAAGCAGTGGATACAATACATAAATCATGATATTTCGTCATAGCAAATACCTTTACAGACACCATTTGAAATATAATAAAGATGTAATTCATAATACCGAGGTTTTAAACCATTCTAAAGCAATTTCATGTCATAGTGTAATCCTTCAATATCATAAATAGTGGTATTAGACCCGAAATGCCCCAAAATGTCTAAGAACTAGATCGAAGAATGTGAATTATTTCATATTCTATTCACATTTCAATACCGAGTCATGTTTTATTGACACTAACAACTAATGTTCAAAATGAATTTTACAATGTTGATTAAGTTTTTGCAGGCGGTCCAGTTGCCCCATACCCCTTCGGACCACTTGCCCCAACAAATGACGTAGCACTTTGTCGAGATGAAACATTATTCAAACACGCCTGTGACGTAATACATTTTACGCCAAAATGTTTTAAAACATACCATCATTTGTCATAATAATCAATAACTCCAATACATTTCAGAAAACCTATGGTTTAAATCATATTTCGGAAAGTCCCTAAGCACACTACAATATAGCACCCATCAAATGCAATATGCACCTAGAATCTTAAGACGACTGTACTGCATGTATATATTTCATGTGCAATGTTGTTTGGAAGGTGGGCTTGTGAGTTTGTGTATGAGTGCATGCTTAGTGGATACATGTGGTGTCAATTTGTGTGGTAAAGGGGGTTTATGTGTGCCTTTTTTTGTCAATCTTTTGTACAATTCATTTTTACTGCCCAGTTACATGTATTGAGATTTGATGTACTGTTAACATTTACATGTTGTGATTATGTGATAATGTGCAATTTTTTAGGTCTTTACGGGGGGGGGGGGGGGGGGGGGGGGGGGGGCTGCTATTAGTACTTTTCATGTGCAATGTTGTTTGGTTGGTGGGCTTGTGAGTTTGTGTATGAGTGCATGCTTAGTGGATAAATGTGTTGTCGGGGTGTGTGGTATAGGGGGTTTATGTGTGGAGGGGTGAGTGTACACTTGTGGTGTGAGGATGTTTGTTTCATTTGCTTGTAAATGTGTGTTTTTGGATTCTTAAATAATTTTTGTGTGGGGATTTGCAATCATAATTATGTATTTTATATGTTATCGCTGTTTTATCATGTATTTATATGTATTTTTGATGATAATATTATATGTTTTTATATTGTAAAAAATGCGCAATTTGGCCTTTGGCCACGATGTTATTTTATAATAAATTGAATTGAATTGAATTGAAATTTACAGCCGCTTATAATACAATCATATAAACATAATAAAGTACATTTAATAAACATGATCTAAACCCATCTTCATATATCGCCCATACTATCTGTGAATTTTCAATCAGTCACTCAAGGAGTTGGCTTCAAAGATCTGGAAAAAAAATCACATGTGTAAATACGCTAAAGTTCCAAATGTTTTGGATTGTAGAAGGTAAGGATATATGTCAAGTATCAACAAAAGTCGTACTGTTCAAAAGAAAGCAGTATGCCCATACAATTACAAAATCCTTCATTTCGGACCACTTCCCCCCACGGTCCAGTTACCCCATATTCCCCTACACATCTCAATCCTAACTGTGATGCTTTTTGGCAAAAGCCAAAAGATCCGCGTCGGGAGGTAGTCACCAGTCATCCAACACCGCGGGACCAGTAGTTTGCACTACTTTCCCTCAAACCATGTTGTATTTGTTAACTGCAATCACAAAATTGGTATGGTTTAAGTGTCAAATGATCACAACACTGCTGCGTAAAAGTATCCCCCGGAAGCTTGAAAGTTATCACTGTGTTGTCAACAGCGTGTTAAGCCATCAGACCCCATTATCATTTCATTGTGTACATTGTACATTTTATACCAATAAATTCATGTTTCCTATTAAGATTCGTGATTTAAAAGGTTCCTTCTGAAGGTATTCCAATAAACTCCGCATAAATCATGAATCTTTTAATACGCGGCAGTGTATATAGGGCGTACACATGATATATTTTCTGTAAAGTCGAAAGTCAACATTTTGCAAAATCTTGAAACAAGAATCAAATCTTGAGACAAAATCAAAAAAACATCAAGAGATAATCTTTAGGGGTTAGTGTTATACACAACAGAAGCCTTGTTGGGGAGAATTACTTTTTGTCATTTTGAAAATTACAATATTTTTGGACTCATAACTGATTTAATATTCATTAAATCTTCACGTGTAATATCTCAAATTGAAGCAAAGCGATTTCCTGACAACTTTATAATTTAATATTTGTACGTAGGAGCTACAGTTTTGGAATTATGAGTATATTTATTAGCTGGTCAGTTACTTATTTTGAGGACTGTATATTCATTTTAACATACTTGGGACATCCAAATATAGCACAATTTCCCATTAATAAGACAATGGATGGAGTCGACACCACTGAATTGGTCTTGAGCTTCGTTTTCGATCTTAGTTGATTAATATATAACGGTTCCGATTTTGATATCAAAGAACAAATGTGTGGTTTATAAGGTTTATGATATACAATTATTTTTATATTTGGTATTTAAGCCGGTATTTGATGTTTAGACATAGTCTGAAATTGTGCTATATTTGGAAGTTAATGAATATATAGTTGTTGTTTTTAATGTCAAGGGGTGAACAGAATACGCTCGTCGTGTTAAGCTCTAATAGGGAGTGTTCAAGAATGTGTGTCAAAGCTGGTTCACTGGATACCAAAGCATGGGAGATGAAAACCTGGAAAACCTGCCCTAACTTACATCGATGTGCTAAAACAGGACACAGGTTTGGATGTCGGAGACATAAAGGCAGCAATACAGGACAGGAAAGTGTGGTGGAGAGCCATTGTAGATCGAGAACACAACTCGAATTAAGCAAGCATAGTATATTCGGTGATTTGTACTAAATTTGGATACCACTTTAAATGGACATAAGCAGAGTCGACGATGGAGACGAATGGTCGTATATTTGGAATCTCCGTTGGATTCAATGTAAAAATGGATTTTGATTATATGACCCCAGAACATTTATCACCCGTTGGAACTAAATTATTTCATTATAAAACCGCTAGATTACGACCACTCATTGGCATTAGGTACATTTTAAGAACATTGCATGCAACATTAGACAACAGGTCAAACCTGAATAAAGGGGAAAAGTAAAAAAGAAAAGAAGAAAAAAGAAGGTTAAGAAAAAGTAGGGGAAAAACGAGAAAAAACACGACCCCCGGCTATGGCATAGTTCAATAGATGACTAGTAGCGCCGTGCCCAGTCTTTATCTATGATGGAAAATGTGTTTAATCCTGATCTTCAGTAGGTAGCAACCACCGTTTCAGTCATATCTAATTGCAAATTGCTTCGATAGATGACTAGCGTTGTGCCGTATAAGTCATTATCGTAATGGAAATTGTATCTTCACTAGACACAACCACCATATCAGTCATATCCAAAATGTTTTATGTATATGGTGATATCTCCAGTTTTATGTATATGGTGATATCTCCAGTTTTATGTATATGGTGATATCTCCAGTTTTATGTATATGGTGATATCTCCAGTTTTATGTATATGGTGATATCTCCAGTTTTATGTATATGGTGATATCTCCAGTTTTATGTATATGGTGATATCTCCAGTTTTATGTATATGGTGATATCTCCAGTTTTATGTATATGGTGATATCTCCAGTTTTATGTATATGGTGATATCTCCAGTTTTATGTATATGGTGATATCTCCAGTTTTATGTATATGGTGATATCTCCAGTTTTATGTATATGGTGATATCTCCAGTTTTATGTATATGGTGATATCTCCAGTTTTATGTATATGGTGATATCTCCAGTTTTATGTATATGGTGATATCTCCAGTTTTATGTATATGGTGATATCTCCAGTTTTATGTATATGGTGATATCTCCAGTTTTATGTATATGGTGATATCTCCAGTTTTATGTATATGGTGATATCTCCAGTTTTATGTATATGGTGATATCTCCAGTTTTATGTATATGGTGATATCTCCAGTTTTATGTATATGGTGATATCTCCAGTTTTATGTATATGGTGATATCTCCAGTTTTATGTATATGGTGATATCTCCAGTTTTATGTATATGGTGATATCTCCAGTTTTATGTATATGGTGATATCTCCAGTTTTATGTATATGGTGATATCTCCAGTTTTATGTATATGGTGATATCTCCAGTTTTATGTATATGGTGATATCTCCAGTTTTATGTATATGGTGATATCTCCAGTTTTATGTATATGGTGATATCTCCAGTTTTATGTATATGGTGATATCTCCAGTTTTATGTATATGGTGATATCTCCAGTTTTATGTATATGGTGATATCTCCAGTTTTATGTATATGGTGATATCTCCAGTTTTATGTATATGGTGATATCTCCAGTTTTATGTATATGGTGATATCTCCAGTAGAAAGCAACTGTAATCAGTCATATAAAATCAACGCAATATCGTATTTAATTGTGTTTGGATCTATTTTCAGTTAGATAGCTATACTACCGTTTCAGTCATCACGGTCCACGGTCATGTCAAACGGTATAATGTGGTGCTATCTCCAGTAGATAGCAAATGCCGTATCAGTCATATCTAAGTGCAAAAGTGTTTAATGGGATATTCTGGCAAGCGCGTTCCGTAGATACAACAGGCAATGTGATAAGTGTTATCTTCTTAGAATAGCAACTGCAATATCAGTCATATCAAAATACAACATATTCTGTTTAGTGTTATCTTCAATTGATGGATTCATCAGATAAAAACTGCCGTATCAGTTACATCTGACAGCAAAATGTGTCTGGTGCTATCCTCTATAGCAAGATGGATAAGGACGAAATGCCATAACTAAATACATAATCTTCTTGGTCATGTTGGTGCTATCTCCGGTAGATATAGCAACCACCGTGTCATATCAAAATGCAAAATGTGTTTGATCATCTTCAGTCTTCATTATTTATGATAAGAAATGTAAATCTGCAAGAAAATCTACTTTAAAAAAAACCATGGGTAGAGGGCGCCACCTGGAAAAGATCACATAATATGCCTTTAATCAATCATTAGCAATAATCAAAATGATGAAATATTGATTGACTCACCTGTTGGTTTGTGCCTCGTTGACACTCAGCTCAAAAGCAGGTTGTAGTACACATTTGACTGGGGTCGGTGTTTCCGTGTAAGATCCTCTGCTTGTAACTTTATAGTATTGGCCGCCTGAATCAATCTTCTTAACCAGAATTCATCGTATCATTGCCCCAAACTTTCTTTACAAAATATTTAATCAGGTGTCTGCGATTAATGATTGCATGGTTTGCCTTCCATATCACTTTCCTGAATGAATACTGATCTTGTATTATCATCCTGATGTATTACCACAACGAGATGTAATGTACGAGCGTCATTCGATAAGATCTACCTCCTCACTTATAACATCGCTAATATAAATGTCAGCCTCATGACATTTTGATTATAGCTCTGAATCATAGCTACACATTTATCTTTAATGTTTATAGTAAATCATATTTGATATCTGTTTTGGTTTTGTTATGATGCGGTCAAAGTCAGAGAGATATTTTGGACAACGGAAGCGGAAAACTTTGTATGTTAATGTAAAGGTTTAAAAAACTAAGACCCCCCCCCCCCCGAAAAAATAGATCACGTTTGTTTGCATAACTCGATTCACAATTGGACGTTTTGAGAGACTTATAACAAGGAAAATCGCCTAGCAACCCATATAATGTTGCCCTATTTCAATATCATTATTACGCTTCTCAAACTCGACACCCAATAAGGCGTTTTAAGAGATTGAAACACTTATGAAAACGGAAACACTTGGCTACCCAAACAAAGTTTCCTTTTTTCAATACCATGTTTACTTTTCTTTCCCCAAAACAGTCACATTTACCCAAATGATGTTTCCGAAAAGTGGCACTTTTCAACCCATGCAGGGAAATTATTGGCGTGACTGGTGGATGCATGCTCTCACCTGGCCCCAGTTACTCTGACCATGACGCTTGATCATGCTATATCTTTTAACCATGACCCATGCTAATATGTTTAGACTTTTATTATGATCAGATGAAGACACATTGAGAAAGCAGCTGCGCTCATTATTCTGAAAATATAATCGCACAAAATAAAAAGAAGAAGAAAGAAACCCTATTTAACGGGCCTAACCCATTTTTGGAAATTGGTTTAAGAAGATTTATATGCAAGTGAATACTGCTGTGGTTTGTCAATATTTATTTTTTCTAGATAGAAAAGAACAAAAAAGCCCGAATGACCGAACCAAGGACATTTTGTGATGGGAAGTGATGTAAAACCTGAGGAAAATATTAGGCAATTGTGGAAAAAACCTTAAACGAAATATAGTTGAAAACTGAAACCAGATTTTCATTTAAAAGACCCGACGTGTGACAGATCAGAGTTGAAAGTTGACAATCGTGATTTTACCCAAATAGACCTTTGAAACTCATGTGGCTATAGGCCTATGTAGCCAGGTTTGGATATATCAAGTGAATTTGCTTATGTACCGGGTGGTTCGAAAAAAAGTTGACCCAAGTTCAAGGTATTTCTTCAACCACATTTATAGTTTCAGAGAATTTGTGTTTACTTGGTCTTGATCAGCAGTAAATTCTGAAATTATCCTGAACAAATGGCGCGTTTAGCTTGTTTGGTTCTTCAGATATGGTTCATTACAGAAAGCATGCACAAAACTGACTTGTCCACGGGAGCGTCATTTAGTTTTTATCTTCAACAAAACAACATGCTCTAGATTTAGAAATGAAAAGCCCGCCCTTACAGTATCCCAATCTCTGTGCTTATTTGTCATTCACATTCAACAAAGAAACGTAGGTACGTATGTAGGTATGTCATGCACCAGACAGATGTTCCAGATGTCTCGTTTTTTTCTTTTTCTCCTTTTTTTCACAATATGTGACTAATCGTGTGTAAGTCCACTTTGTGCATTCTATCTCTACTAAAGGACGCTCCCGTGGACAAGGCAGTTTTGTGCATGCTCTCTGTAATGAACCATATCTGAAGAACCAGCCAAGCTAAATTTACCATTTGTTCAGGATAATTTCAAAACTTACTGCTGATCAAGACTAAGTAAACAAAAATTCTCTGAAACAATAAAATGTAGTTGAAAAGTTACCTAGAACTTGGGTCAACTTTTTTTTGAACCACCCGGTATAGGCTATATGTATATAATACAATCTTTTACTTTTCTAATAAGAATCATATATACATACTACCGACCATATTTTCCTACCTGTATGTCTTGCTTTGCTTCTCTTTCACGTGCCTATAGGCTATACCAAATTACCATAAATTGTTATGTACTCCTACTTTTTAATTCGTATACCAAACACTTCCCTTAGTCCAACACAATTCCATTTCTTATTCATTTGGTCGCCCTTTTCCTTTTAAAATATCTTTTATTTGTGTGTTTTACTTTAATTGCTGACAAATCTTTCCAGACAATCATCACATTTAAGTTGACAAAAGGCTATTTAGTGTCCGACGTGTAACGTATCCAACTTATTTTTGATTGTTGGGATGCAGTAATGCGTGTATTATTGCTTAAACTGGGTTTCCCCGCATGTGTCCCGCGCGCACGCCAGCTAGACATGGTGTTCATTCAACTGTATCCTTCTTTAGAATTTTTAAAAGTCATAAAATTGAACTAGTTTGAATGAAACCTTTCATTCTGCTTTTGACTTGACATCCTACAACATCGTAACCATGGCGGTTTTGATAATATACTTCCTTATAGCTGATGCGTTTTTAATTTTGCCATCATGTAAAGGTAAGAATTTGATAGTTTATTTATTATTGGGAATGGCGCTTCCAACATTTTCAACTATAAAGTTCTTCAATTAGAGGGGGGAGGGGGGGGGGGGGGTATTGGTAAGAGGGAGACAGGCTTCTGTCAGTGATAAGCGGGTGGGTCATAACCGACTTACTCTAGTTAATATACAAATTGTTCGAACACTAAGTATGCCTAACTTGCCAAGCATCATCCCGTGGGCTACATGTAGCAACATTGATTGGTGGGGGAGGGGAGGGGTATCATGTTCAAGCGGAACTTTCAGGCTATCAGATGCAAAGTGGTATTTTCACAAATCACCTTATAATGTGACATTTTCAAAACAAATTTAAATTGTGAGCACCCAAACCCTTCAAGCACATGTGATAGGTATACACGTTACAAATCACCTAATAATAGCCATCATAATTGACATGTTTATAAACATCTTAGTTCCCCTGCACTCTCAGAACAGGTATTAAAAAACCTTGTATTAAAAGAATGTTGATTAAAAAGTATACTACATTGGTTACAAATTAAGCTTTGGTTAACAATTACTTTTAATACTGCGTTGGTTAAAGAGTAAAAATATAATTCATTTTTGGTTTATTCAACGTTGGTTATACACCTATCAGTTGTAAGACGCACTATACGACCCCCGGGAGAGGTGCGTCGTGGGTGCGTCGTTTACCAATAATTTTTGACGGAGGGTACGTCAGTGGCAGCCTTTGGTCCGTCAAAAAAATGACGGAGGGTGCGTCAAGGTCCGTCACTTTACATGGGTGCGTCACAGTGTACATCTGTTTACGAACAACACAATACGACCTTTGAATATACGCTATAGGCCTACTATACCACCTAACTCCTTGATACCGCCAACCAGGCTCTACTTTAATACCGCAAACATCACTCAGATATTTTATACCGCATGCTTTAATATGCCTGAAATCACTCGATCATCGCCAATTGCAATACAAGAGTTTGGCAAACGAAAAAAAACCCAAGGAACCGACAGTAGACCGGGGGAAGCACTAGTAATCACCCGTGTTGTTGGTTAAACTTTAACCTGTGGTCGGTAACAATTTGTAATCATTTGTTGGTTAATATGTTTTAACCAACAGTGGTTGGTTAAAAAATGTTGGTTAAACCTTTATTTTTGTTGCTAAACTTTAACTTATGGTTGGTTAAAACTTTTAATCATTTGTTGGTTAATTCTGCTATGATATTTAAGAGTAATTCTTTTTTCATTATACAATTCTCTAAACATACTCCATTGAATAAAACATACTTTGAAAAAAAGAGGAACAAAGGGTTACTTTTACATTTCTTTTTTTCAATTCGCAGCTCAAGAGTACTGTTTTACGGACATGCAAGTGGTGCCTACATTAACACCATCAACAACGATCAATATAACATGGAATCGAAGTTCAGCATCGGAGTCTACGTGTGATGGAAAAACACTAGCTAATAAATTGAAGATCGAGTATCGTCTCATCATTCTAGACCATTGCAAACAAGTGCAACCAGAGATAACTATACTGGAACATGTTAGCGATGGTTTTCTTCGACCTCATGAAATAAAAAGTTTGATGCCGTATTCACATTATGGCATAGATTTAACGTTACTGAAAGATAACAGTCCAGTGGATGTAATAACCATCTATGGCAACACAACCGAAGGTAATGACTGCAATAAGAACAATCTTGCATAGGAACTTATGAAAAATGTAAATATTTCGAGGGTAAAATACTGTAAAACTCTGTCATACAAATGAGTGCAGTTTAAATCCCCACATTTTGCTGTAAAACTGCATGAAAGTGAAGATAATTGAAAAACCACCTAAAATATAACGAAAACAAATTCTTACTTTTTTCAACATTTTGTTTATCGGCGTCTAGCCTTAAAAGTGAATTTGTAATACCAAGAACATATTGAAACTAAGTATCACTCAATTGATTGATGGAGCTGACATAAAATAAACGCTGGATGGAGAAGTGATTGTCAATGTATGCTCAAGTATTCTCCTCAACATTACAATATGCAGTGAAAACCAAACATCCATTTAGCATGTTTAGTGCAAACGGAAAGTATCCCAGTATGCTAAAGGCATAGCAAATATATTCAAGTTGAGATTATACTACTTACAAGCCAAATACCGACTTAATATTGCTTACAATCGTATCTATACATGATGATATTGTATTATATTCAGATAACATCCATTTTTTCCATTTTCAGTATTTAAATTATGCTCGTATATCGAACCATACAATACGGAGAACCCCCCCCCCCCCCCCGAAAAACATGTATTTTGGGGGAAATTGTCCGTTTCCGTTGTTGAAATTCTCTCTCTAACTTTGACCGCATCATCCCAAAAGTGAAACATATAGGCTATCAAATGCTATTTACTATAAATGTGTAGCTATAATTGAGAAATGTCATGACATTTATATTAGCGATATTATGAGTGAGAATGAAGAACTTGACCTGGGCTTATTGAATGACAATTTGTTTTCTTTCCGGGTGGTACATTTTCTTCCAATTCACTGAATATTGGATTATCTCCAAACACGCTTCAACAGTTTTTCTGTAATCCTCTGGGATCCTACTGTCCTTCTAATGTATGGCCGCCATATATCCATGATTTTGCTAATACACCGAAACATGAGAATTAGATATCAGTTTTGTTAAGGGCTGCTAACTGTGTATACACCTAAGCCGATTTTGGATTTATACATACAATTCGTATTTATTAATACCTTTTTTTATTTTACCGTAGCCGAGGCATCTGATATCGGTATTCCAGCAAACATCGTAAATACTCATAAGACTTCCACGAGTCTGGGGTTTTCTTGGGATATAGTTCCATGTGGGCTACGCCGGGCACATATTACGGGATACCGAATAGACCTGAGAGGTACACCGGGTTCTGCACGAGGACATACTGGCGCGAGGCTAAATCATGATTTTGATGATCTACCACCGGCGACAGAATACGAGGTTCTGATTCGGTCAGTGGCAAGTAGCGGGAAAGAGGTTGTTTTCAGTAACTATTCAGACATTCTTCGAGTCCGGACGCTGGACTCCACCGATAGAGGTAATTGAGCTATTCCAGTTGAAATACACACACCCCATTTAACATCATTCATACATGTAAACCCATTTCAAATGCATGCGCAATGAAGTTTTTGATTTGCTTTTTTGAATTTTGTGAGTTCTGGATCTTTGAACTATTTATCTAATACATATATAGGCCTAAAAGTATACACTTTTGGAAAGGAAATGAATCAGAGAATCCGAATTTGGCGTCAATGTTGACCAAAAAAGTTGATATTTTGAATAAAACACAAAATTCACTTTTAGCCCACTTTTTTGAACAAAGCTAACAAAATCAATGTTGAGTAAAAAATACCAAAATCGCTTGAATATGATGTAAAGACACTAACTTAGACACAAATTTCTTATTTTTTAACCTAATCTAATATTTGTTGAGATGTTGACCAAAAAGTGCCAAAAAAGGGAGGCAGTTTGCTTACACATTACAGGTCATTTGTGTCAGTCTCTCAAAGTGGGAAAAACTCGAAATCTTGAAAACATAAACGCTATAAATATATAATCCCATTTTTTATTCTCAGCACCAACTTATTGCTGCAAACCAATTCCTCGGAGAGCTTGAACCTTTATTCTTAGTAATTGTATTTATTTAATTTGTCCGAAAACTTCTTTCGAGCTTAGTGCTAGAAACGTTCGTGTTATCATGTTTTTTATGATTCAGTCTTTTCAATTTATGCATGCAGGACTCTGTGAACCGTTACATTTTAATAAAATGAATGCCGATCTCAAATCTATTACTGTGACATGGGAATCCCCGGCTACCTCAGACGCGTGTAATGGCGTAAATATATCTGGCTACGTCATCCAGTATTATGCAACCGATGAGGGCAGTAGTGAAGCAGACTACGAAAATATTGATGGTCAACGATATAAGCTGCAAAATCTGAAGAGTCACGTGACTTACACGATACAGGTATTATTAAATATGATAAGGGGCATACCATGTATAACATATAAGCGCGGAGGAGGGGGACATAAAAGTTTCGATCTAGTTGTTTTTTAACAAATACACTTGTGGCCGCTAGCATGGTTCAAGAGACGTTGATTTTACTCAATTGTTGACATCCAACAATTTCCTCATTCCCTTCCAAGATATGCCAGTGACCTCACAAACGGAGGAGGGCAAGAGGCATTGCATATTTCAAGATGCTGTATGTACTCCTTTGCAGTTGATTTGTCACTTTCACAAATCGTCCACGATATGTCCACGTCCAAACATTCCCGTATTCACCCGCACGATATGCGTGCTTGACCGCCAATTTATCAAGATATGTGACCGATATACCCAAACATCAGTCGCAAAATATCCCTGACTTCCAAACATTCCCTCATTTAACTGCACGATATGGGTGCTTGACCGCCAAATAATATGCCTCACAATGGAAAATGGTAGAAATCGAGTGAAAACTAAGCAAAATGTGACAAGTCTTGTAAGCTGACCCCTTTTTTACTATGCCAATGGAATTTACTCAGTTAAGACATCTAACTGTAACTGTATGACTGAATTTATAATTTTGGCCATATCGACGTTAAAGACCTAGTATCGGCATCATATAAGAGAACTATTATTTCTATTTCAAAATTACCCCACTTTAACAGAAGAAGTACGGTATTTGACTCAGAATTTATCATTTGTGCACCTGTGTAAGATGTCATACACATCATTGAAACAAGTTTGTCGGAATAAAAGGTGCATCTGTATTATAACATAGCTTCTTATACAGAGTGTCCCATAAGTTTCGATACCTTTTTAAAACTTGTATTTCCGGTCAAATAATTCGCAGAACTAAAATCATATTTTGTAAGAGAAGACCTGTAGAATTATTTTAAAATAACAATTAAATGTTTTGTCAAAAAAAGAAGATAGTTTTCCGAACTGTAAAACTGCACTTTCTTATACACGCGTAGTATAATGAGCTTTATGAAGGGAGTGAGGTAGAGAGGGAGAGACGTTAGTGACGATAAAACAGGTTTTCCACAATGATTTATTTTAAATTTCAGATTGAAATAACCCTGAGCGTTATTAATGTTATGAATTCTTCTAGTTGAACAATTGTATAGTATTGTAAATTATGTGGCCAAACCTCTTATCGTGTGTTTGATATTAAGGGGGCTGAAAGAAGAGGTCAAGTGTATAGGTATCTACATAATTCTACGTGGTTTGAATTTCCAAATATGTTTTCAGACTGCAAAATATTGTATTTGAGTTACACAGCTTTAAAAAGGTATCGAAACCTTTGGAACACCCTGACTTTGAAGGATTTCTGGTGACTAGCCTACTGTGTAAATATTATAGATATATAAATAGGATTCTAATTGAAAATATATTTGAACACGATTTTAAGCAGTTTCTTTAACGATACTGACTGTATTGTTATTTATTTATAGGTGAGAGTTAATGGACCGATTGGGCTTCATGGTGGTTGGAGTACAATAGAAGCTTCTACTGAAGAAGGAAGTATGTATAAGTATATTAAATGATAATAATAGAAGAATAATTCAAATGTCTAATAACCTGAATGACCTTAAAGTTGTATTACGAATTGCTAGCGTGTATTAATTTGACAAACCAGCCATGTTAAAGGAAGAAGTGTGACAAATATCATAACAAGTGGTAGAATAATAATAGAATAATAATTCAAATGGAAATTGTACAACATCTCTATTGAGACACTGCGGCATTGCGAGCCATTTTGCGCCATGCGAGCGT
This sequence comes from Ophiura sarsii, assembly GCA_035610835.1. Lineage (NCBI taxonomy): Eukaryota > Metazoa > Echinodermata > Ophiuroidea > Amphilepidida > Ophiuridae > Ophiura > Ophiura sarsii. The sequence goes on along the minus strand of CM069457.1, from coordinate 21,107,367 downwards.
TTTGCGCGCGTCGCTCTTCTGAATTCATTCGCTGCTGTAAAATAGGTTTCGCCAATTTGGAACTGACTGAACGATACCATGCCACCGGTTCAACATTTTGAACATGCTCAAAATGTGTCCTAAACCCCACCCAGCCAGCGCACCTCTGCGGACTACTAGTGAACCGTTAACGAATACCCCGTATGGCAAATGTATTTATTATTATACCATGAAGTGAATGCACACATGTCCTGAGAAATCTTTGTCTTCATCTATATTACTACACACAGGTTCTAGTCAACCACGTAATGTTACAGTTGACGTTATATCCCATAATAGTTTGACATTGAAATGGGACAAACCCCTGAATCCAAATGGTGTCATTGCATATTACGAGGTAAGACAGTACAGAGTGAATACTAAGTGTGCCGAGATTGAAACGGCCCTTGAGATTGATGTGTGAATTGAATCATGAACTTGTTGTTGTTTGTAAATCTAGTATGGTTCTTCTGACAAATGGAAGAAATCTGTTTTAAAACAAGCAAAATGTGACTAGTTTGGTAAGCTGACCCCATTTTCACTATGCCAATGGGATTTACACATTTGACATGGTTACGACATCAGACTGTTACTGGAGCATGACTACATTGATAATGGTGGCCATATCGAGGAGGGGCTTTGATAAAGACCTATATATCAACAAAGATAACTATTATTTCTATTTCAAATTGTACAGAAACTAGAATTACAAACATTTAACAGAAGAATCAATTGACTCAGAACTTACAATTTGTGCACCTGTCAAATTCTTTTTTTTTCAACGGTAATTGTGTTCACGTGTAAATGACCTTTTCACGTGTAAATGACCTTTTTGTAAGAAAATGATATCATAATTAACCATTTCTTAATGAATTCTATAGTTTGAATGAAATATGAAGAAACCCGAAACCTTGTTTCAAAATCACTGAATACACTCCTTTAACTATTCAATTTAATTATTACCAGATAGAGTACAAACCGATTATGAATAACACAACAAAATCACAGCACACAGAAACAAGACAACATCGCAATCTTATCGATTTGCTCAGCACTATAAACAATTTAGAGCCAAACACTACATACGAAATCAAGATCAGTGCAAACAAAGAAGACCGGACCTTACCAGGACTACAGGCAGTTATCTATGCAACAACTAGTGAAGGTATGAGCTAACATTGAAAACAAGAATGACTTTTTTAATCCAGTCAACTCATGATAAGTTTGTATTGAATGATATGTTTTTCTATTCAAAGCAACTCATGATTTGCTTATAATTAAAGAAATTATTTGTTGTTCAATCGTTCCATTCAGAAAACATCTCATAGCACAAGGAAAACCAAATTACTAAATAAAGCAAAACATATCAGTCAATAACAATAATATGCTTTTGTTTGTATTCTGAACAATGATATATTTTTTGTAGAAGAACTCGTCCAACATATATCATTCATTTCGTATATATATCAATAGTGGCACTGAAAATAAAAAACATATTATTTTCGTTTTCATTGTCAAGATTTTCAATGTTTCGAGGTAAATTTTAGGCACTTTATGAACATATGATGAGTTCTCGTCCCAGCGCATATAAAATGTGTGCGCGCATTGAAAAAAACCCCAACAAATAAACAAAACAATATCATTTATAAAAACAATTTTGTTAGAACAGAGCACAGTTGATAATAGTTACCTATTAGAATAGCTTCAAAAGCTGAGATCCCTGAATGGGCATGCAGCAAGCAACTATATAAGACGTTAAGTCTGCCTCGAGACGAGGAATAAGTACCTCCTTCCCTCCAGTATCAAATCATGATAACTCACCAAACGATAACTTCTTTTTGTGTGTGGGGGCGTGTGTGTTCTTTTTTGTTTGTTAATTTTTTCTTCTTCTTTCTGGTATGTGGCTTTAAGAAACGTGTATCGTTTTTTTATGATCCAGGACTATAATCATGATAATTATGGGTCAAAAGTCATCTTGTATCCTTATATTGTTTTTATTTTACAGGAAATCTAATATTTGGTATAGGTACTATAGCTGGAATAATAGGCGGCGCTATTGGAGTAGTCCTTGTGGTTGGAATCATTATCTTTGCGTACAAAAGGAGAGCGTCACCCCTATGGCGTCGTTTTAGCACGGTAATATTATTAGAGGTCATTATAGACTAGTCTAGTTTACTTCCTCTGGACAGCAACGCAAGTCTTTCTATGCGCTTGTGTACCTCGGCGAAGGTGCGTGTGTTTATCTATTGCATGTACTTGAATGACGTAGTGACGTCACTGTCTTGGAGGTAAAATAGACTACAACAAAGAATACTTCTTTGAAAAAGTGTCCTTTAAGTCCAAAATTCGGGGCTGTACTAGTACTATTATCACCAGTATCGTTCTATACTAAGTATAATATATAACATGTTCCTGTATCGTTCAATACTGGGAAAAATCACAACTGGTAGCATGTGTACCATTATCGACCGATACTGGAACATTAAAATCGTATAAGTATCGAGCGATACTGGCAACTTTTATGTTCCGGTATTGAAAGATACTGGTATCTTGGACTTTAGTACACTTTTTCTGATTTCTTGAGAAACATCATATTTCAGTTTCATCATCGAGCGATACTGGAACGTGTTTATGTTCCAACTGGCACACATGCTACCACTATTGATTGTCCCAGTATTGAGCGATACTGGTTCATAATTGTGTTCCAGTATCTCCCGATATTGGAACATTGACCTTGTACTAGTATCGAACGATACTCAGTAAAGAATCTGGGACCTAAAGTACACTTTTTCCAAAATCTGCTACAAGTATTGCAATTAGATGGTACTTCAATCAAGTCCTCTGTTGTTTTTCTTAAATACTCTTTTACAATTTTTTTTAAAGAGGATGATTCCCAACTAAGATCTTTCTCTACCATGTATTTGAACGTCCGGGTCATGCAATGACCTTCAGCTGCTAGTTAATTTAGACTTGATCTGTTTATTCTATGAGAATAGATTTCAAGAGCTATGGTAATGCTAGGCATAATTGGGTTGACCTGTACAAGAAGTCTTCATGTGATAGAAATCATTAGAAATCAGAAGACAAAATGTAACACAGTGCAGGTCTCACTTAGGGATATGAGGTCACGGGGATGTTCCGCCAAATACGGTACCATGTTTCACCCTCTGCTGGTAAAATGAATGACCCCTTCTCATAGCCATTTTTTGTAAATTTATGGGTCTAAAATCCATAAATTTGCAATTTTTCACAGATATTTTAGCAAAATCTGTCAAATATGTAGAACAATGATGAGCCCATTTCCCCCCGAAAATTGGTAAATGTTTGGGTCAATTTTCATGTTGCTGGCGGCACATCCCTACCAAAAACGAATCTGAGTACCCCCACCTCCGGTTTATAACCTCCCTCGTTAGAGTAAAACTCAAATTAATCGGCTCTCATGAATGCGTACTTGCCCGTAAAAAACAAACAAAATAGTTTTGCAGGTCAGCTCGTTTTGCATAAATGGATGCAAAATTGTCCGCTTTCACAACAAGTTGTGTTGTAAATAAATGAACATAACCTAATTCCTCACCAAAGTCATTAATTTAACAAATTAAAAATGACTATGGAAGAAGAGGTTTTAACAATTCATATCGAATACCCAACCGTTCTTTGCAGGTATCATTGCAGCTAAATCATAATCGTAATGGCGACGACGTGTTGCTAGACACACTCCCTGAAGAAGAATACTTGAACGTACGCCATGGCGGACTTATAGTGATAGACCCGACTTACTGGGATCTGCCGTGGAGAGATTTGAGAGTGGGTACACTTATTCTCGGCCATGGTAACTTTGGAGAAGTTCGAGAAGGCATGGTCAAAAAGGGCACCCCCTGGACCAGAGTAGCCATCAAAACACTTCCGGGTAGGTCACGTCTAGGTATAGATTTGAACCGTTGAGGGGGTATGGAACCTTTGCTTGTGTCAAGGGAATTTCTACCTCAAAACCTGTCAATCTTACTGTTCTGCAAAATGTATGCTGAATAAAGTCTATCTACGATTCAGTGTCTTCCAAATTTGAGACAAACAAGACTCAATATTCACCTTTAACATACCTCCCATCCCATACCGGGTACTCCCATTTTGACTTGCCCCGGCGTATGTGCGTGTCCCGGAAGTATTCTGATTTGGTTTAGTCGGGGGTGTGCCGCTGGAGATTCAAAACCTCTACCCATTTTAAGGGTAATTTTGGAAAAAACGGTACCCATTTTTAAGGATTTTGCTTCGTTATAGACCCAATTTTCACGGAAAATCAGAAAATCAGACCTAATTTTCGCAAATTTTCGCGAAAATAGACCCATTTGTAAAAAGTGACCCCATTATTAGGGATTTTCCAGCACAAAAGCGTACCCCATGTTTAGGGATTATTGCCAAAAAGCTACCCTTTAGAGCGGCACATCCCCGTATACCGTATTAGACGAGTACCCTCCCCCACCCGGGTTGCGTGTGCCATGTTGGTAAACAAATCAATACTGAACTTGTCGATTTTATAAAGGGATGATATTATTTATGTTAGGCGGCCATGGTGGATAAGGGCGGACGATATCGTATTTAATAACAACCTAACATAACAAAGTGATAGGCGATATTCAATCATCCCCATCGTTCCTTCTTTAAATGAGATGTAACATGTGCCTGTTCGCAATCTGAATAAAATATTCTGTTGTAAACATGATTGATACAAAACAACATTATTGTAACATTGACACAAGAACTATGTCAGCATGGAAACCAAGTTGGAAACCAAGTTACCGAACAAGATTTCCAGTCCTTTCTAATTCTAAATAATATTGTCCAATGTGTTGAACTAATTTGTTAAAGCATTTGCTTTGAATCAAATTGTTTTGGTAACAAATATGAAGCCTTTCTTTTGTGACTTATGTATAGGATTGAGATGAGTGGTTATAACATCCAATGTTGATAACAATGAAACAGTCTTAGTTTTAAAGAGTGTCCATTTCCCTTTTATTCTTCTTTGGCAGTAACATGTCACAAAGTACAATGCACATGTTATAAAGCAAATTATAATTTAATGGAAATTAGTTTCCTTTTTTTAATTTTTAAAAAAAATAATACAAAAATAATGTGTACAATTATTTTATTTTCCGTACTATTTTCATTTTCATTAAAATGAGTGCTAGACTTATTGCACTGAAAATAAATCTGAGAAAATGGTGAATCGACGTACTCTCGACTCCAACATAGTCGGCCAGCCTGTAAATTATAAGACCACATTATAGAAAAAACAATTTCAAATTAATTTCTTATTCTATATGATTTAATTACTTTGTATGTAGATGGGGCACCGGAAACTGAAGTGAACAATTTTGCACGTGAATTAGAAAACATGAAGGAAATTGGTCGACATATAAATATAGTATCGCTTGTTGGATCTGTACGACATAAGGGTAAGTGTTTGTTTGTTTGTTTGTTTGTAGGGGGGGGGGGGGGGTGTTTGTAGGTTTTTTGTTTGTTGTTGATGGGAGAAGGGTGTTCGTTGTTTCTGTTGGGGTGTTTGTTTGTTTGTTTGTGTGTTGCACAGCTCAATCTTAAATTAAACCTATGAGTACGCAGGTTGTATGATTGCTAAAAATCATGAATTTGTTCAACAAAATGAAAACAGAAACGACTCAATAGGACCAATTGGGAGTGTCTGCACCAGACTACACATCTCGTTCGTGAAGGGTATGTTTATTATTCAATATTGCGTTGCGCTCTCAGTTCGGGGTCTAAGGTCTATTCGACTATTCCACAATTTTAGTTCATACTTCCTACCAAGTGAGCATCAATAGTATGTATTCGTTTTATTTACAGGCCAGCTGTATGTAGCATTAGAGCATGTTAGGCATGGTGACCTGCTCAACTTTCTTAAAAACAGTCGTCTAACCGAACCAGACGAGAATGGAAGATTAAGCACTCTGACGTCATCAAATCTATTGGGATTTGGATTAGATGTAGCGAAAGGGATGAAATGGCTGGCTGACCAAGGGGTAATAATGAAACTATAGTTTAATTAGTTGTGGAGCGAAATATGTGGTTATTTAGGCTACAGCCTGCTCACGACGCTTAAACATTAAAGCCAAACAACGGACAGTAGCGCCATGACAACCACAAGCACGCGATTCCAAACAAAAAAACATCGCACCTAATCGCGTGCCTCACTCTTGCTCAGCCTTCCCGGGGGCTACGCTTCTATTCACCGTCATCTTGCGTGTATTCATGCTTGCGTGACTGATATACGACTAACATACATGCTGGCGCCAGAATTCCAATGCGCCCATTGTACGCCCCAGACAATCCGAGAATCGCCAAGGTGACGACATTGTTTTATTAGCTTCAAGGAATTGCGTAATTGTATGCATAATGAGCTGTCTTTTAATGAATTTGTTTATGCACGGTTCGCCCTGTTGCGCTATGCGAAACCTTATGCGCGCCTATTCCTGAACTGGAAGTGATACCCATAATCCATTGCGAATGCATATATGGTAAAGTATTTGTAGTGGTAATACTTAAGAGACCAATATAAAATTTAATTATTTTAACCAAATAGGGGGTAATTCAATAAGTTCTACCTCCTACCTCATAAATTAGCTATTATATAAGCCAGAATCTCAGCTACAAATTCATAGTAAAATGGTCTGAGTACTGGTTGTAATTTTTTGGAGATGCAGCGAAAACCAAAAGTCCATTTAGTGCGACGGAAACGGATAATAAACTGCCAAATATCTTCTAAGTTCTATTCCTTTGGACAATTCTAATAGACAAAACGTACCTATCGGTCAATTAAAACCGTTCTTAATTACATATATCTGTTGAACAGACTATAAACAATTATATAAAGGTGACAGATTTCTTGGGGGGGGGGGGGGGGATGCCCTCTAATCAGCCAGAGTCAGACCAGGAAAGCCATTAGTTTAACCCTACCCCGTAGAACCGCGTCAAAAAAAGCTTTTTATAAGAACTAAGAGATCTTCAATATACAGGACTAAATTGATAGTTTTCAAGTCTCTCGAAGAGACCATCTTCTACCACTGACTACATGATTGACAACTATAAAGGTTACATAGGCCTACATATAAGGAAAACTCATAATGTGACTATCATGTTAAGATTTAAAATTCGAGGCGTCACTGCGGCTTGACTTGTAACAACGAATATTTTACTGAATAGCAGTATTCCAGTATGCTAAAGGCGTAGCAATATATTGTGTATGCTACAGCTCTCTTATTTTATGAAAAGCGGGTTCATTTAGAAGCTTGTCGGAGGCCTATTATTGATAAGTTTAGTAGGGTTTTGAGGGCTTGCTTGTACCGACCAGCGCGCTGACAATGGTCAAGGTGAACACTTTCTTAACCCTAACTCTACACCCCCCTACTTTTTCAGATTTTTTTTGCAACGCTTAGAATTCCCCACTACACCACGGATGTCAAGGCTACTTGGCGCAGTATATTGCGCCAAGTGTATGGGCTGGGTCCATTTTTTTTCAGCGACAAACTTCAACGCTGGATGGAACAAACTGTCTCAGTTGTGGTATTTTGTGGTATATGGTAGGGTTAGGGTTATATAAACCAAACTTAGAAAATTGTTGAAGGAAAAAAAAAGCTTCTTTACCATAACTCTACCCCACTTTTCTCAGATCTTTTTTACAACGCCATAAAGTGACCAAAAATATCCCACGACGCCCCAGGGATTTGATCCAGGCACCAGCGGCGAGGAATTCCCCCCCCCCCACTACATCACGGGTGTCAATTAGTGGTATATGGTAGGGTAAGGGTTAGGGTTTGCATGTTAAGTATATATAAAGATCGGTAGTCACTTCAATTTGACGTTTGGCATTCCGATATGGAAGTGTCGCTACGTTTTGTTTGCATGCCATGCAAAAAGAACCGCATTTACCCTAAAAAACATTATAGTAATTGCCACAAAAGTAATAACGTTCTTCAACTATCTCTCATATACATAATTATAGCTTATTCACAGAGATCTTGCAGCTCGAAACATTCTGGTAGGTGAAGGTCCTAACGGTCTCATCGCCAAAGTTTCAGATTTTGGGATGACAAGGGGCGACCAAATCTACTACCAAAGATCTAATGTAAGTATACCTCGATGAGCTATTACATTTAAAATCAATACAATCCATTATGGTTTAATCTTCCTACTGTAGATTTCAAATGAAGTCACCCATTCAGGTAGCCACATTTGGAATTAACACTCCCTGTGTGGAAGATTGAGGCTATATATTCCATAGGGGTGTATGGATTTGTAATAGAATATCCCAATGAATATCAACCGGTATATCATCCCTTCTGCTAGATAGTGATGTCAGTGCCTCACTGCCTGATTGCAATAAATACTCGAGCGCACGCACTCATTAATGCGCTGTCTTACACACCCCCTCCTCCACACCCTCAACCCACATCCCATCCCCTCCAACCCAACACCCCTGGGAGATAAATACACAATATACGATATTGTTACGTCACTGTTTAGAAAAAGCGAAACATAATATTGCCATGCAGTTGTCGTCCTGGTATTTGTTCCCTGCCCCTTACGTTTGGCGTCGCTCGAGGGTTTGTGCACTCAGTGACAATTAACTGTTACTGGTGCACTTTACACAGACCTCAAGTATTTATCAGTCCAGTGACTGTTTTATCCTCATCATTTAATTACTGCCCCATCCAATGACCCATTAAATTATCTTCATAATTTCAGCTACCAGTACCAGTGAAGTGGACAGCATTGGAGTCCTTGACCACGCTAGTCTACACCACGTATAGTGACGTGTAAGTTTCAGTTTGTTCTTCAACAGATTGGAGAAGGGACAAAAATATCATACATATATCAGTGACAGTTAACAGTTAACATTCACCGATTTCAGAGCAGGGCACACAATAATGGATCCGTAGGATTAAAAAGAAGACAAACCGACAAGGAAAATAAAGGGGGGCATATATTTGAGTCGCAAAATAAGCTAAGTTTGAGGGGTGCAAAGGCAAAAGGTAAAATTAATTCAGTAATTATGATAAAATAGTCTACTTTTCGCCAACGATAAAATGTTGAGCTGTTGAGACCCACGGATTTGTCTTTATTTACTTATGACTTACTTATTATTTATAAATGCAATTGAAATTACTATTTTGATGAACTCTTCTTATGAAATTAATTAAATTCATCATCCGTTTCAGATGGTCGTTTGGAATTCTGCTTTGGGAGATTATAACTCTCGGTGAGTATTATACGTCATTTATATCACAGCTGTTTGACTGTCCGCTTTATAATTACAATTATAGGATGTAAAAAGATTACATAGTGGCCCATTTATGGTTTGACCTGATTTAGGTAGCGCTAATGAATACGAGTATACGGTGAAAATTTCAAGAAAATTGTTCGAGCCCTTTTTAAATTATCGGCATTTTTTACTTGACACACACTTAACATGTAACTCTATGGGAAATGTGGCCGATGAGGGCGCTATTATAGTAAATAATAATATTCAAAGCTCTTTATCTCAGAACTGGCACCAACAACTGTTCTGAAATTTGTACAAAAGATGGCCAGTGTTCTCAGAATAAAACGGACAAATTATATGGAATCAAACAGCCGTAATAACGCTGTGGCGTGACGTCAGTGCTTATTCTAATGACCGCACCTCTTTATCGCGCGTCATTATAGGTGGGGCGAGACGCAATTGAAGTCGAGTTCCTAACGTAGCACTACCGTTTGCGCTTATTTTCTGCAAACAAAACGGGACGTAGCCCTGAGTGTATCACTACGCGTTATTCCAAGATGTGTACATCATCGGTCGTCTATGGATCCCGTTATACTAGAAAATACGACATATTGTATAGATCACAAGAATGCCCCCTTACAGTATATATAACAAACTTGTTCATGGGTCAAATCAAACATTATCACGGCACAACAACTTCAATGTTTAATATTTGTATTCATTGAATAAACGGAACATGTTTATACTAATGATATCAAGCAAATGTAATGGTCACATTTTACCCGGTGAGTCGTACAATTCAATGCACCGGCTGATGGACTGAACCAGTCCATTTTACACCTCATGGAGTGTTTAGTTCGACCATCACTCTCATTGAGAGTAAATAATTAAATGCATTATTTACTATTGACCTTGCCAGGTGAAACACCATACAGAACTCCTACTAGAATAGAGAATAGAGACCTGACACAGTATCTACAGCAAGGGTATCGTCTGCTAAAACCGCCTAATTGTGATGCAAACCTGTAAGCATTTTTTAATTTCCTTAATTTAAGATACATAGTATTATCTAGCCAAATGTATATAATGTTCGCTTTTCATCCCTAAATTTGTACATACAAAAAAACATCTTAACACTTTCCACGCGGCAGTCGTCTGCACACGACAGTTCAACAAATTCACAACATGCTCACAAAATGTCACAATTATTGAATTTCATAACTATATTTGGAATAACCATGAGAAATGCATTAATATTAAAGTACAAACATGCCTAATATAGGTTCAGTAATTCTTGAGATAGACTTTGAAAGTTGGGAAAGGTTTCTGAGAAACATGTCATGTATAAAACTAATAGCGTTTCAATATTGCATGGTCATAAACATTATAAATATTTTTTCAAAAACAATGGCATAGATAAGTTTGATAGCCCTTTTAATCCTGGCACAACTCAATAATAGCCACGTATTCCACACATTTGATGCATGCATATTCATGTGCAATGTTGCTCAATGTTTGCGTGAGAAAGTCTCAGTAGGAAAACATGTTGGAAAGTTGTGGTGTAGGAAAGCACAAATCATATCAAGAATGGTTTAAATCAATCAAAAACAGAAGAAAAAAAATTAAAACCATTTGTAGATTGGTAAAATTGGACTACTTGTAAGTCGAATTAATTTCTGCCAAAATCATATGATAAGAAGAATTTTAGTTTTAGCCAATTAGGTAATTAAAGTCCTAAATTGAATTTAAAACCCAGTATACCACAATGAGACTGTCATTTTCTAGGCGAATTTACTCCATTTTAATGAATATTTAGGATAAGTGTGATACTTTTTACATTAAATATACGCCTTATAGTATTATATAGTGACGAATCTTTAAACATAATTTTAGCGATACGAGATATGTCGTATGTTACTGTGACAGGAGCCTGTTCCCTTGGAAACGTAGTACCGTTCCCAAGCACGCCCTCTATTGAAATATCGAGCTTATTCAACACCCAGCGGAAAACAGACTCCCGTCACTCGGTGCGTCGCCGTGTACCAATTGGCGGCAGTGCGTCACTAAATAGCAATTCGTCAAGCGGAATGGTCCTGTTCCGAAGCAAACCGGCAATAGAGATATGTGTCAGATAAAAAAAACCTATGACATATTGTCTAATTACACCCCAACGTGATTGATTGTAGGGAAATAGTCACTAGCCACGGGAAATAATGTCTCGCACATATTAGCAAATGAATTGGCATGCTTAGTTCATGAATATTCAGAAGGTGTAATAACAATCATTGCAGGCGAATCGTTGTGCTTGGTACTCTGAAATAATATGACAATTTGTTTTATTGCAGGTATGACGTTATGACAATGTGCTGGAGAGAAAATCCAAGCGATCGGCCAAAATTTGAAAGACTCGTCACAAAACTCACACAGCTGCTGGACGATGAGAGTGTAAGATAAATAACTAGGCACAGTGCGAAAGTAGCCCGTAGGGGAGAGCGGGCGTATTCGTCCTGTTTTCATTTGATTTAGTTGGTTGAAATTGGTTGTGGCAAGCATATTTTATGCTCATTTGCGTTAAAGGAAACATTTTATAAACCGATCAAGAATTACGATATTTTCTCTTATAAGATCTATTGAATTACACTATTGAACACGGTCCACATTCTAGTCCGAGATGAGTCCGACTATCACAAAAGCCAAATTTGTTGTTGTTGTAACCAAATCCGCGTAATACTGAAGTTGTTTTGTCATTATTTCGCATTTAATGTTTGAAAAAATAAGTGAGAATGTTTAAATTGTCTAATATTAGTTATATATTGTGTACCACACATGAATCCACTTCATTAATATCAAGCATTTTTGAGTAAAACATTCAATATGGTGTTCGGTTTCAAAATGCAGTGACTTTACCAAAATATTCATATCTGGTAAACTGTACCATGAAATGTCACTCACAATTCTGTGTGATGATGATAGTAAATAAATGCATCTATTGCCACAATTATTGGTTGCCTTCATATTCTGATAGTATATTTTTAATAATTATTTTAATTTGAGTACACTTTTTTGACTCACTGCTGTACCGGGTGGTTCAAAAAAAAGTTGACCCAAGTTCTAGGTAACCTTTCAACTACATTTTATAGTTTCAGAGAATTTGTGTTTACTTAGTCTTGATCAGCAGTAAGTTTTGAAATTATCCTGAACGATTTGTAAATTTAGCTTGGTTGGTTCTTCAGATATGGTTCATTACAGAGAGCATGCACAGAACTGCCTTGTCCACGGGAGCGTCCTTTAGTAGAGATAGAATATACAAAGTGGACTTACACACGATTGGTCACAAATTGTGAAAAAGGGTGAAAAAGAAAAAAAGAGACATCTGAAACATCTGCCTGGTGCATGACATTACCTACCTACGTACCTACGTACTTACGTTTCTTTGTTGAATGTGAATGGCACATAAGCACAGAGATTGGGATACTTTGTAAGGGTGGGCTTTTCAATTCTGAATCTAGAGCATGCTGTTTTGTTGAAGATAAAAACTAAATGACGCTCCCGTGGATAAGTCAGTTTTGTGCATGCTTTCTGTAATAAACCATATCTGAGAAACCAAACAAGCTAAACGCGCCATTTGTTCAGGATAATTTCAAAACTTACTGCTGATCAAGACCAAGTAAAAACAAATTCTCTGAAACTATAAATGTGGTTGAAAAATTACTTTGAACTTGGGTCAACTTTTTTTTGAATCACCCGGTATGTACAACATACACAGTAGCATTATGTATTGGCACATTTTAGTATTTGTTTCTCTTTATTTTCAGGTCTATGTGATAACGGAAATCCCTGGTAACTTACGTATTGCTGACAGAGACCTGTTTTAATGTCGCCTAGCTTCACTGTCACGATCGTGACGACTGGTAGTAGTAGCTTGACGCATAGACAGTAGATACAGCAAATTCCATCTTCCCAATTGGATTCATTTTAAGAAACACAAAGTAGAATTCCGAGGTGTTAATAGGTTGTTCCATTTGCAGTCCATACATCCCGAAAGAAGACTTTACCTCAATATTTTCCGCAGAGAGGATGAATATAAAACGAGTGACCAATATCTTGATACCTTAGTTTCTTAGTGAATTTGTCAACTAGAACCATTTTAAAAGAAAATGAGCTCTCATGCACCTCTCAAAAGTGACGGGAACGTTCTTTTATAGCGCAAATTCCAAAATGGCCGCCATACAGGGGCCCAATAATTCAAATGGTTTTAATAAGCTAAAAAGCACACCAAATTGTTTGGCTGAGCACAAGGATTCCGAAAAAGTATAGTTTGTCCTACTTCCGATGTTTGGTTAACGAGTTATCGGGTAAAACGTAAAAAGGTCGTTGACCTTTGCATATGGGGTCAAAATTTAAACTTGCTCCGATTTTGAAAAACAATATCTCAAATTGTTCGTCTGATTGCAAGGATTTTTATTACACAAGAGAGACAAAGTTGTACATTTTTAATGTTAAGAATAAGGTCAAACACATTAGTGTTTTACAGACTAAAGATATATAAAAAATGTAAAAATACTCACTCAGAAGATGCCTCTTGTATACAATATTGGGGAAAATAAAATATCAATAAAAATGATTGGAGTAAAATATTTTCTTTCAAAATTAGAAACAGAATAGTTAACAAGATAGGCCATTTTTATTACATTCTCATTAACAATCTGATTTGCTGTAAAAAGAATTGATGTAAATGGCAACTAAATGACTCAGACACGTGTAATAATATGCAATTGTTTAGATAATTATGATCACTTTTTTGTACAATTATAACAAAACTTTCTAGATTAAAATTTTACTACAAGAATTTTTTCAAGAAATTACATCCAACAAATCCGAGAATACGGAAAACTACATAACGGAAAACCTGTAGGCCTACTACTAATTTTTTCAATTGAAGTTTTGAAGTTATGGTGCCTCTGAAAAGAGCCTTCATAAAATAGTAAAACCCGGCCACGCAATCTTTTCAAAAACTCTTTCCGATTTTTATCGAAAAGAAGAGAGGATTTATGTTCAAATCTGGCTTACTAACCCAGATGGCTCATCTAAATTGGACCCACAAAGCCAGAGGAGTTCTTTTAAGATGGTCCCATGCATTTTATCATTCAAAATAATATTTGAATGACTCGCATGTATTGACATACAACAGCAATAAAATCTTACCCACGAGTAGATATCACACAATTTTTAAAACATAGAAATTCCATCTTTTTACTTTAAAATTATCTACGAAATGAATGCCGTTTTTGATTTGCATTTTTATTTTCATATTCCATGATGATTTTAATTAAAACACAATTAAAAACAAACTAAGGCTTTCGGATCATGAGACGATAAGTTTTGATTTCCAAGCATCGTCAGAAATACAAACATTTTGATTTTTCAAGTGACGTCACCATTACGGACGTCAGTGAAATACGCAAAATACGCAAAATGAAATTCAGCCGCCAATTTTTTGAAATTTATTTTTCAAAAATAAAATAAATCACGTCACCCTAACATTATGGGCGGGCAAATACAAATTGGCTGTGATTGGCCACAGATATTGACTATCTGTGGATTGGCTAATAGTTTTCTATGCCACAGGGTCCGATAGTTTTCTATGTCAGGATCCGTATATAAAAGCTTACGTAAACAGGAAAAATTGAGAAAATCTACTGCATCAACCCCGGCGTTAGCTGAGGAGAAAATGGAAGAGCGAATTGGAGTTGTGCTTTCTTCACAGGCAGAAGTCGATGTGACCGCTTTAGATGACGAGATGAAAAGTCTTGTCAAATCTCAAACAGACCAAATCGACATCTGGTTTAAGAAGTTGGCCAATTTCGAAAGACGGTGTGATCTGCTACGACGGGCGATCACCAAAGGAATACCCGAAGACACGCCGACTGATATTACGTTGAAGAAGATGGACCTACCGACACTGCCAGGGGGCCTTAGTCATTCTATGGAGGTTCGTTTGAATTTCCAGAGTAAGATGAAGGACCACCAGGTAGGTTTGTTGAAACTCACCGTGGATGAGTAAAAGGTTGAGGCATCTATCGTTAATTTGATAGATAAATCAAAAACTGGTTTTGTTCGAACGAAGTTCCCCTTGGAAGCTTCACAACAATATTTATTGTTAGTGGACGCCAAGAGGAACAATCGTGCACAGCTTCTTGATGTTCCTCAACGAGCAACCACATCAAAGGGGCCATCTAAACACACCCGACAGCAGCAATCAACAAACAACGGGAAAAACCGGCACACCACTTCTACAGCTAGATACAAACCATAGTTTAGCAGAAAATCTTACGAGAGAGGCAAAGACGGACATCAGAAAGATTTCCGTTGAGAGAAACAACACCGGTAGTAGGTTTTTTTACTATCACAAAACGGCTCTTTTCAGAGCCACCCTATTTTCCAAAAAGAGAAAATGGCCACATAAAATGGATTGCAAGTAAACTAAAATCTTTAGCTGTACGCTACAACAGCACTTTTCAGCGCCACCATAACATCATAAAAGGAGTTAATGAAAATGACCACTCACTCACAGTGTAAAATACACAAATAATATTGTTCCCCAACCATAATAAGATGGTTCATGTTTCATTGCATTTGATATGAAAAACTTCATTTTAATATGTGAAACATTTTATGTGCAACACTTTGTTTACAAAATAGACACAGTGCAACGGAGATTTTTCGGAACCAGAACCTGAAGTGAATAGAACACAACTTTGATCTTTCTTTTGAGATTGAAAGAAGGTTCCAACATATTTACCCATCTCTGTTATTATAACAAAGCCGCGGCATCCCCTCTCACACACACGCCAACCAGGTTGATTTATAATCATCACCCTCCTAAACCATTTTCATGTGGCTACTTCATTAACCCTCGGTCCCTTGGATTGTTTGGCATGCCAACTTAAAGTAAAGAAACACAACGCTACTTGTACCACATCACTATAACCCCCACCCGACATGACGCCACATTACCCCTAACAGGCATAACCATTCCCCGTAGTGGCTTATGCGCCATGTGTAGGAGTGCGTATATTGTTGCCCAAACATGCACGCGATGCGTTACCACGGTACGATTACGCTGTAGTACGCGCAACGCACAATGTTGGGCAATTCTAGTGGCGTTTGTGAGAGTTTTTTTGCTGTTTTTTGGAGCCAATTGTTAACCAATTTAACTGGACTATACTTTATCCCACTTCCCGTTATTTCCTCTATATTTTATACAAATTAGGCGCTACTTTGATCAAGACTAACGGAGAACTAAGGATAACAATTAAATAGACAAACAAACACACACCGTTTCCAGAATTATAGTAAGATTATACGGTGAAATCTATCCTTAAGGAGATGGAGAACAATTATAGCGTTTATTCCGTCCTTTGTTTAAATGACGTTAAGGCGAAGACAAGTGACGTTAAGGCGAACATTTAAACAAAGGAAATTCGCCTTAATTCACTATAAATATGAACGCAACTGTATTTGTTTTTGTTGCGGTCTCTACTTAACATTTCACGCCCATTGCAGTGATTACGAAAAAAGATTTGTTAAAAATCGTTTTTTATTTTATTTAATATATTGAAGAAAAATAACCCCACCAAAAGTGACACGAACATTTTGATGCCAAAAAACACCGACCGACCCTACCGTCGCTTTGGAAATCACTAAATGTACCTTTAAACCAGGAATGTTTGCTGGTGATCAATAGTAACAACATATTGATTCACAAAATATGTTGTAACCATGGTAACGTCAATAAAGCCTCTAAGTATTCGAACTCTGCATTGAAAAGACAATGGCGTGCGATACCAAATCAATCACGGACTGACATCAATCAACGTAAATTGAAAACATAATTTGATATTAAATTGTTTTTCAAGCTTAATGCAATCACCTTCGCCCAGTTGATTGAAAACAAAATTATTTAGAGGTGTCATCCATCGCACTGTGTATTTTTAGATGTAATAGATTCTACAATGAAACTGTCTTTTGATAACAGCAACTGTAAAAGCTTTGCACAAGTATAACAGTAGTGAACGACACATCGTATAGTAGTCATAGTTATTGCTTCTGTTGTAATAAAGTAATCGCACGATGGCAAACAATACAAGGATGGAAACTTTGGACCTGCCAGATTCCTGCAATAAGTTCAATACATTAGTAATACCCAACAGGGAAGTGGCCAGATTGGTTATCTTCAATCCAGTGGAACAACTTCTGGTGTTCTACCTCATACCCATGGTATCTGTTTTCGGAATCTTGCTCAATATAGCTTTCATATTTGTAGTGATTCGCGTACAGAATATGCGAACGTTGGTCAATGTCTATCTCTGTAATCTCGCAATAGCTGATATGTGTGCACTTGCTACCATATTCGCTATTGCTATCTTGAACGCCAACTCTTATGTGTACAACGCCTTGCCGTTTAAATCATCTTGGGAATGCATCATCTATTTCTGGGCAAGTAATACATTTTTTTACGGCTCGATGTTCTTCGTTACTCTGATGAGTATCGAACGATATTTAGCCATATGCCACACCATGTATCATCGAAAGATAAACTCAAAAAATCGTTGCTTAAAGCTGATACTTGCTTCTTGGAGTATTGCAGTTCTATTCGGATCAACAGCAATTCCAGCAATGTCCAAAGTCTTTGCAGTCTGCTATTTATGGCCTCGCGATGATGCATTCTTCAACGACTTTCAAATTGTTACAACGTTCTGTGCGGCTCCACAGTATGCCATCTTCTACCAGAACAACGTACTTGCCTTTGTTCAACCAATCCCATTTGGCCTTGCCATGCTCAGCGGTATATTCTGTTATGTCCGGATCATAATACAACTAACTCGTCGTACAGTTACGATGTCGTCGTCGGAAGATCAAACCAACGCCCCATCTCATATCATAAAGACACGCAACGAAATTGCCAGAATGCTTGTGGTTAATGGCATTGTGTTTTTTCTGCTTTCTTTTCCAATTTTTGTACCTGCTATAATTGACACGGTAATGAAACGTAGCGGTAATGCCAGGGTAAGTCATCGCACTCTAGTACAAATGATATGGATAGGAAGGTGTCTGCTTTACCTGAATTCTTGCGTCAATCCAATAATATTTAACATCATGAGTCCGCGCTATCGAGAGGCATTTCGACAGGCATTTGGATGCTCGGCAATAGGCAGGAATCGACATTCACAGGTTTTGGAGAGTAGTTTAAGTTCTATACGAAGAAAGTAGAACCTAAAGACAACATCATTGTGGGTCATACATCTTTTTACTTGAGTGATCTGATTGGTCGTGCTTCTTGTTTATCCTCATATTACTCGAATTTGGAATGTCCCTGCAGGTAATATACAGACAGTAACAAGATTTTGTAAACCCTGTTAGAAAAACGTTTGATTTCATTATTGTTTCGTGTTTTCTTACCATTAAAGGTAATTCCTTCAGCTTCGTTGAAATCGATGGTATTTTTATGACGTGTTTTTGGGGAATTACTCGCATGGCGGAGAGGAGGGACCAAAACACACAACAACAATTTCAACGGACTAAACTTTTAAGTTTATCATATGATATGCATTATTATTTATTTACTAAACGTTCAACTTACTCATGTTGCAAACAGCACCCAGCATCTTGGCTAATCATTTAACCATGTAATCAGAAGCGTCATATGTTGTATAAATTAAAACATGGTCTAAATTATTATTGATAACCTCCTGGCATGCCTGGTGGGGCGAGTCAGCTCAAACTACCGGCGTTCACATATTATTTGAAATTGGGTTTCGTACACGGTGGGACCTAGTTGCCAAATCAAGTAATCGCGGCCTAAATGATAAATATTGAAATATCTAGAACGATAAACAAAATCAATGGTAAACTGTGACTAATGGACACCATGAACACACGAGCTGGCAAGTACGTACTTATTTAGGGACGGATAATGTTGCATGGTGTTCAAATGATACATAAGGGAGCAGTTCCATTTATACGCGATAAATTTATCGCGACTGTATCGGGGCCTGATATGTTTTGGACCCGATGTTTTTCAAGTTGATTCGCGATAAAATAGTCATCAGGCCCCGATAAAATAGACATCGGGGCCCGATACGAGGCCTCTGCCATACCCTGGGGTATGTTTAGCAAATAGAGTGGGACATTGTTTAGCAAATACACGAGGATAATACAATTTACGTTAAACATCCATAATCAATAACATTATCTCTAAAAACATGAAATGCTGAATTTGTACCTTACAACTAGAATAAATAGCCCGAAGCTCTATTTACATACCGACCACTTATCTTTCGTTATATTTAAACAAGCGGTAATACGCTACTCGATAAATAATCCTTTGCTTCTCGCAACTGTACGCGATAAAAATCTCATCGGGGCCTGATAAAAAACTCATCGGGGCCCGGAACATTCTCGCAATATTTATCGCGTACAAATGGAACTGCTCCCTAAGTAATTCTTTTAATTGGAAAAGTGATCATCTTTTCGAAAAAATCACTCTACAGAGTCCAATTGTGCAATTAAGTGGTCTAAAACAGAGTGTTTTGTACATATCCCTATGGAGCACTATTTAGTGGTGTGACCCCTTAAGGGAATTCGGCCATATTTGACCCGTGACCCGTTTAAGTATAATTAGGTCAGATATCAGTTGTATTTGAATTTTATTGCAGACAAATATTGTAAACAAGGATTTATTAACCAGATTGGGATGGTTTCGATCCAATTGTTGCCTTAACTTGACCCATCTTGACGTGTTTGTAAGTAGGCCTATTGGAACCTGTTTAAATTCTGTGCTATAGAGAAAAAAGGTGATTTTTTAAAAAAGAACCCGCAAATCTCAGAGGGAGGGGGGGGGGGGGGGGGGCGGAAGTATGCAGAACTTAATTCAACCTTACGAACTTGATTTGTTTTTAAAATCTTAATTAAACCTAAAATCGTTTAAAATTAATTGTTTTATTATTTTTAAAATAACATTTTACTCCGAATTTTGTTCCTACTAGCGAAAGAAGGAATTATATTGTGTCGTAGCCATTGCCCCCGGACACTTAAAGAAACATACTCTTGGTCGAATGAAATGAAATTATGTGTAGGGGTTATCAATTCACACAATTAGTATCAATCATGCTCCAGTTTCACTATCATTCGGGAAATGAAATAAGAAGCAATATATGGGTTCATTTGAAACTTTAGCAGAAGACGATTCGCAAGTGCTCTTGGGAGTTACATACGGGATATTGTTAAAACGATGACGTATCTTTAGCTAGACGGTATTTCAGTTTTTTAGCTAGCCCCATTGACCACAATGGATAAGGGTCGTGTGTATCACTCCCAAGTATGTAAATGAGATTGATGCACTTTACTCCGTAAAGTAGTTCCGGTTGTAAACCAGGCAATTGTATTCAGTGAGCTCATTTGCATACTTGGGACTGCTACACCATACCGCTACCCAACAATGAGAGTTAGCGTTTGTTATTAAGAAAGTGCTTTAAATTATTTTTGAAACTCACGATATTTTCGTCAAACACATGATTTTACATCGAAACTAAACTATTTAGTTACACAATCCTCCCATTCACCTTATTTTAAGATTTTTAATAACAAGATTTCAGAAGAAAAATTATATAGATTATAGAAACATCACGAAGAAGTCGTCGCAGACTCGCCGTAACTATTTTGACCTATTATACGCGACAGTTTAGATGGATTTGTGAACCTTTTTGATGGCAATTACGACAGATACAATGGCAAAATAGGAAATAGATGACATCCTGAAATGATAGCTTTGGTAGTAGGTCAAGATGGGATGTTATTGCGACAAAGTATGAAGCAGTTACACAGGCATCGATATGGGAATTTGACAGCTCTGCATGTTTAGGCTATCGTTTGTTCCTGCCTGAAATAATGTCCAAGTCCATGTGTAATGTTACAATAATACGGCTTGGTTATTATTTCATGTTGATCACGCACTTATATCAAGTGAAGAATCAGGGCTCTACTTTCAATTTAATCATTTCATGGAATCATAATCCCGATCATTCAAAGTAAGACATTGTATTTCATGATGTTAATTGCTAGCTACGTACACGTCACGAATTTTATAGAAAATCTCTCTTCTACAATGGAGCACCATTTGAAGATATATAAGTTGAACTGATCACTTTTTTCTTTATACCTGTAATCTGCGAACCGTACATGTACATATTTTTGTATTTATAAACATAATAGCATTTTTAATCCAAAAAACACATGACGCAAATCAGTATCACTTGTACTGACTAATAATTTGGTCTACATTTTTAGATACGAAAAAGAACAATGCCAACAAAAATAATGCAAACGAGAATGCCACTAAATGGGCGTGGTGGGTAAGATTTTGTTGGATCAAGAACATAGAGATATCTACCTCATCATAATATGACACAAGAAAGGCAACCGCGGAAGCCGATCCCAGACACGCGGGGTAGGGTTCTGATGAATGTAACAGCCGACCTATTGCCGCGAGGGAGCCAGGTGGAAAATCCGCGCGAACCAGAATTTAATAACTGGCAACATCAATTAGTTTTGATTTCACCTCAACAAATTGGTATTGTTAGAAACCTTAACTTATAAGATTACAAGATAGAAGGAGTAGGAGTTTGGTATGCCCTGTTGTAAAGTCTGCACGGTCCTGCTTATGCAATCTACTACGTGTTTTTAACTCCATCCAAATTATGGGAAATTGTAGCCTAGCTTATAAATGTTATATTTCAACGAATTGTTTGATTTTTTTCTTCATTTCATAACGACGGTTAAACGCCAGAAGGCCGTAACCCAATTTTGGGCAAATTTATATTTTGGTACAAAAATAATCCATATAACCTAGAAATTCAGAACCATAAAGAGATAACTCATAAACACTTTTAATATGACTAAAATTAGAGTTATAAGTTGGTTGCTACAGTGTATTGAAATGAGGCCAGAAAGTTAAATTCGAGTTTAACGCAAAAATAGCATGGCACCATGTTTTCAAATCGTAGCAAAATCGTATAATCTCTTTACCGTATAATGCACAATTTATTTTTTTACTTCAAACCTGCTGACCGAATGCTGTATTATACAAAATGGATAAATCCTGGTTTTATACACGTTCATGATTTTACAGAAAGATATCTAAAAAATGTTAAATACTCACTCAGAAGATGGTTCTTGCATACAATATTGGGGAAAACAAATAATCAATAAAAATGATTCGAGTAAAATATTTTCTTTCAAAATTAGAAACAGAATTTTTAATACATTCTCATGAACAATCTTATTTGCTGTAAAAAGAATTGATGTAAAATGGCAACTAAGTGACTCAGACACGTGTAATAATTATATGCAATTGTTTAGATAATAATGATCATTTTTTTTAATAAAATGCAATTATAACAACACTTTCTGGATAAAATTGTCTAAATATATACGGTACGTGACGAAGGAATACGATTTTGATATATCTTTAGAAAAAAAATCATACATCCGTAATTCTAAATCTAAATGTACAAATATGTTAATTGAACTAGCATCTTATGCCGTATATAAATCAAGAATAAGTTATTATGATACAAATAAAACAACACCTATGTCAATTCTGTTCATGTTGGAAATATAGAAAATGGACGACATTATTGCATGTTCGTAAAGAAATGTAAAAATAGAACAGCAAGATTTAGAACATTGCAAAATATACTGGAACATAAAATAAATGATATTTTATTCTTGAAATGAGGAAAAACAAGACGAATAAAAATATGAAAATATATGTTAAATCAGATTTTTCTACACAGCATGTTAGCACATTGTATTATTATTATAAAATAATGTTTCATAATGTACGATATCTATAATATTAACATATGTTTTGTTATTTAACGTGATATTATAAGATAACACTTGTTGAGATAAAAATAAAGACTACACTATCCCTATGACGTTAAAAGAAAAAAACACCACGTCACCTGTAATATTTTTAGGGGGTATGTCCCCACACAGTAGCGTAGCCAGGGGGGGGGGGGGGGGGGGCAGAATGCCCCCAGAAAAAAAATTAACCGGGAAAATCGGGAAGGCAGAGGAAATCGGGAAGGCAAAGGAAGGGAAAAAAGGGAGAAGAGAAAAACAAAACGGAAGGAAAGGGAAAAATGAAAGGAAACGGAAAAAGAAAAAAGGAAGATAGGTAAATTAGTTGGAAAATTGCAGTGTTTCACGCCGGTATGGGGACGCAATACCTCTAACCCCCTTGTCATTATCTTACTCGACGGCAAATAAAAAGGTTACATAAAAAACCTGGCTACGCCACCGGGTCGAACTGCTGTTCACCGGGAAAAAATACCCTTTGCCCCCTCCCCCTGACAAGTGCCCCTGTCTACGCTACTGTCCCCACATGAACATTTTGGGGGAGGAAGAGGAGTCATAAACACCCCGACTCTCCACCATCCCCATCTCTGATTGCGTTGCCAATGCATAGGTATAATTGTACCTCAATTGATACATACACGTTTTTATTTTGAATTATTATGTTAATTTTCACTTCTATTACGTAACATGCTTCTCCTCCTACAGTTTACATGCTATAATCACCAGACTTGGTCAATAGGACCCCTCACCAGACATTATTATAGGGTGTTCACGGTTTGGAGTCAAAGGTCACACAAGGGTCACTAGAGGTCAAAACGTAATGTTCACTTAAAACGCTTTTGCAATTTAGTGAAATGACCTAGGATCGTCAGAATCGGTCAATAATTCCTTATGATCGTACGCATATATTATACTAGTTCGGTTTTTAAAATGAAAAATTATTTGGGGTCACTAGGGGTCAAAATGTAAATTTTCAATTCGATCACTTAAAATGCATCTTGTCTCAGAGGAAATGACTTATGACCTTCATAATTGGTCAAAAGATTCCTTGAGTCGATGCACATAATAAGGTGTTCAGCGAATAAAAGTGACATATCATACGGGGTCACTATACTCTGTTTGGCCATCTCGAGACAGTGACGTAACTGAAAAGGCGCAGCTTTTACGCACGCGTGTGTATCTTCCGCCTTTCAACGCTCGTGTTTGTACGCCAGCGCCGCGAGTATGCGCGCGTGTTATGTGATGCAATTAGTAGAATACGCGGTTACGTCACTGTCTCGAGATGGCCAAACAGAGTATTGGGGTCATTGAACTTTACAGGGGTAAAAATTAAATTAAATTCTAATGTGAATATAGTATTTGTGTAAAATGTGTAAACACATTTTTTTAAAGGGGGGAGTCATTGTCACATTAGAACCCATTTTATAAATTATTCTGATATTAAATACTTATGAATGATAACTTCAAACCCTATGTGTTATAATCTTGACCGTTCCCTTAATACACTCTCATAAAATACTGACCGCACCCTTAACATTTAATGTAAGACATGAGATTCATCCAGGCGTTAACTCAGAGTGGGATCAGAGATGGATGAATGTGGATACAATAGGATGGATTGTGATGAACTATAGAGGGTTGATATGTAAATTCGGGATGGTTTAATTCTGACTATTGGCTAGAGAGTCATAACAAACTTTTAGTGGATGTATCAATGGCATGGTATATAATTATATAATTTCAAAACCAGGTGTAGAATTGTATCACCTGTGATTGTATAATTTCTCTCTTGGAAGTTGAGCTGGGATAATTTTACCATTCCTCACTTTACCATCATTGAGTAGACATCATGTACTCCGAATCAGGGTTTTAGGTTTCTGCAGACATCATGGTTTGACTTAATATACATGGCGCAAGAATAATAACTTGTATAAGCCGGGATGCTGTGCACAGAAAATAAATGTGATTTTGTTGTGCTAGCAAGGACATAATGTATTTAGTCTTGACATTGTACTTGGGGGTACAGTAACGTCGACCATACTTGTTGTTGGGAGAAACGGACCAACGCTTCTGGTGTCTTCAGTGTGCAGACCTCACCCTTTGGAGAATTGTTTTGAACGTGCTTTATAATTTGCGGACCATGTAAGTACTGTTTTGTATTATTAATTTTGTAGTAATTTATATATGAAATGTGTAATTTGTATGACTTGAGAAATTGAGACAATTTCATTTATAATCCAAAATAATTGTTCCGTACATGCATCAATATTTGATGATTAGAAGGAACAATTAAGCGCAAGCTACAGAATGTAGGCAAGCATAATTTCACAAACTATGTTACCTGAGTTTTCAAATAGTAGATCCCAAATAGTTTCTACATTGATATTATAAAAATGATGAGCATGACGGATGTATATAATTTTGAAATATCAAAAAGTTTACCACGAAACTTATTATTTATGTATTCATCCAAGCAAGAATGCTTTAAAAATTAATCATTTGCACATGAGGAAAGATTATCACAACATATTTTGGTAATCTTTCTATTTATTATAGTGCCACCTTTTTTGGTTCCGTACCAAGCTTTTCCGATACTGCACCTATCCTTTGCGTTACATTTTACTGGGATGGATCCTTCGGACCGACTTATCTAGCAACAATCCGTGAAGATAACCAACCAAGTTCTAGAAACAGAACAGAACTCTATACCACGGAATTAATGTTGAGAACTGAGATTAAATATTATAGAATAAGATACATGGACATGCGGTTGATGCCGACTATCTGGTAAAAACTAAAAAAAATACCTTATTAAAAGTCGTATTTTGAGGTACGTACCAGACTTCCAATTATCTTAAGAGTCATCTCAGGTAAATATCGAGTATAGGTGGCAAAGCTCGCCGATTTTTTTTTTTTTTTTCCTGGCCAGGTTGAAGTACTTTGGTAGCATATCAGAAAAACGAGATTAGTTTGTTAATCTTTTACTCGTTGCCATGGCAACAGCCCAATTTAGATTTTAGCCATTTTTGGTCAATATCAGTTAAAAATAGTCGAAATTTACCGCACATTCGTTATCTTATTGCAGCAATATGCAAGAATTTTTTTCAAAAGTAGCTATTACTTGATAAAAACACATCTTTATACTTTAGACACAAATAAAAAAAAAAAAAAAAAAAATTGTTTTGATGTATTTTCTGACCTGGCAACACTGCTAGTTTTGACATATGAAGAAAATTGATATTTTAGCCTATCTTTGCATCTCGTAAAAACTACTTGCCAGGGCACTCAGGATATTGTCCTCATAGGAGGAGGAAGGGATGACTTTACCCTACTCATATCTGATGAAAACAGCTTGGGGTATTATATACTTTAACGGCAGTGTTGCCAGATAATGACGCATTTTGGAAAAATTACAATATTTCGTTTGTTACAAATAATGACATTCATTTTGATACTGAAGCCATTTTATTACAACAAATTGGATTTAGTATATACCAGATGTTCCAAGGACTTCCATAGATACCCGTTAAGTAAAGCAGGTGGTAATATAGTGCATATACTTCTACTCTTGTTGCCAGAAAGTTCACAGTTCGGCAACACTGCTATATTCAGATAATTTGATTTCGTATATTAGTCGGGTATGTACAGGGGAGTGCACGTGCACCCCCAGTACTAAACCAAACCAACTTTTTAGGTGTCTTTTAGGGTCCTTAAACACATTTTAGATGTTAACAGTGAAACAAAATGGGATGCTCTCCAGATATCCAAGATGGCGTCCAAAATGGCCGCCAAAACAGGTTAAATCTCATAAAATGACATATAGCAATCAAATTGTATGGTGAAAGTATAGTTGTAATAGTGGGATGTATGTATTAGACCACTAGACACTCATATTTAGAAGTTTTGCTTTGTTAACACACCTAAATCTAAGATGGCCACCAAAATGGCCGCCAAAAATGGTAAAATTCCATATTATTGGCATATATAAACCAACATGTATGATCAGAGTAAAGTTTTAACAATGGGATGTATGTGTTAGACCACTAGAAACTCATACCTAGTATTTTTACTTTGTTCACATATTTTAAAATCAAAATGGCCGCCAAATTAATGGCCGAAATTGGTCAAAAGTGGTCAAAATTCCATGAAATAGGCTAATATCAACTGAAATATATGATAAAAATATAATTTTAACGATGGGATGCATGTGTCAGACCACTAGTAGCTCATTTCCAGTATTTTTGTTTTGTTAACACAGTTCAAAATCCAAAATGGCCCCCAAAATGGTTCCCGAAGTGGCTGAAAATGTGTCAAATGCCATAAAATGGGATAATATCAACCTAAATTTACGATGAAAATTTAGTTTTAATGGTGGGATGTATGTATTAAACCACTAGACACTCATATCTAGAAGTTTTGCTTTGTTAACACACCTAAATCCAAGATGGCCACCAAAATGGCCGCCAAAAATGGTAAAATTCCATATATTGGCATATATAAACCAACATGTATGATCAGAGTAAAGTTTTAACAATGGGATGTATGTGTTAGACCACTAGAAACTCATACCTAGTATTTTTACTTTGTTCACATATTTTAAAATCAAAATGGCCGCCAAATTAATGGCCGAAATTGGTCAAAAGTGGTCAAAATTCCATGAAATAGGCTAATATCAACTGAAATGTATGATAAAAATATAATTTTAACGATGGGATGCATGTGTCAGACCACTAGTAGCTCATTTCCAGTATTTTTGTTTTGTTAACACAGTTCAAAATCCAAAATGGCCCCCAAAATGGTTCCCGAAGTGGCTGAAAATTTGTCAAATGGCATAAAATGGGATAATATCAACCTAAATTTACGATGAAAATTTAGTTTTAATGGTGGGATGTATGTATTAGACCACTAATAACTCATACCCAGTATTTTTTAAATTTTCTTTAAACATACTTGTACATATATACTGTTATACTGTACACAGCGCCCTACATCGGACATTAACGGTACAGTGCCCCTGAAACCTAGGGACATGAATTTGTATGTACACAGAACGGGATGATCCCCTACTCTTTGCGAAGGAGTCTGTGACCTTTAACGTGCTCGGATTTTGCTCTTCTGATGCACGAGATCACCATTTATACGTGACTTCTGGACCACGATGCAATTGAATGCACTGTACCGTTAATGTCCGATGTAGGGCGCTGTGTACAGTATAACAGTGTATGTATACACTCTGACAATATCTATTTCGAATTATCATACACTCATGTAGACTATTTTTATATTGACAGCGGCAATTTTGGTGGCCATCTTGGTTTTAAAGTATGTTATTGCAATGCAAATATACTGGATATGAGTTACTAGTTGTCTATTACATACCCCCAATGTTCAAACTATACTTGCATCATATAATTTGGTTGATATCATCACATTTTATGGAATTCAAACAATTTGTTCAGTAATTTTGGGACCCATTATGGGGGCCATTTTGGATTTTAAAGTGTGTTAACAAAGCAAAAATACTAGATATGAGTTACTAGTGGTCTAATACATACATCCCACCCTTAAAACTATATTTTCATCATACATTTAGGTTGATATTATCCCATTTAATGGAATTTGACAATTTTTGCAGCAACCTCGGGAACCATTTTGGGGCCATTTTGGCATCCATTTTGGATTTTGAACTGTGTTAACAAAACAAAAATACTGGAAATGAGGTACTAGTGGTCTGACACATGCATCCCATCGTTAAAATTATATTTTTATCATACATTTCAGTTGATATTAGCCTATTTCATGGAATTTTGACCACTTTTGACCAATTTCGGCCATTAATTTGGCGGCCATTTTGATTTTAAAATATGTGAACAAAGTAAAAATACTAGGTATGAGTTTCTAGTGGTCTAACACATACATCCCATTGTTAAAACTTTACTCTGATCATACATGTTGGTTTATATATTGAAATAATATGGAATTTTACCATTTTTGGCGGCCATTTTGGTGGCCATCTTGGATTTAGGTGTGTTAACAAAGCAAAACTTCTAGATATGAGTGTCTAGTGGTCTAATACATACATCCCACTATTACAACTATACTTTCACCATACAATTTGATTGCTATATGTCATTTTATGAGATTTAACCTGTTTTGGCAGCTGTTTTGGCGGCCATTTTGGACGCCATCTTGGATATCTGGAGAGCATCCCATTTTGTTTCACTGTTAACATCTAAAATGTGTTTAAGGACCCTAAAAGACACCTAAAAAGTTGGTTTGGTTTAGTACTGGGGGTGCACGTGCACTCCCCTGTACATACCCGACTAATATACGAAATCAAATTATCTGAATATAGCAATGTTGCCGAACTGTGAACTTTCTGGCAACAAAAGTAGAAGTATATGCCCTATATTACCACCTGCTTTACTTAACGGGTATCCCTGGAACATCTGGTATATACTAAATCCAATTTGTCGTAATAAAATGGCTTCAGTATCAAGATGAATGTCATTATTTGTAACAAACGAAATATTGTAATTTTTCCAAAATGCGTCATTATCTGGCAACAACTGCCGTTAAAGTATATATACCCCAAGCTGTTTTCATCAGATATGAGTAGGGTAAAGTCATCCTTCCTCCTCCTATGAGGACAATATCCTGAGTGCCCTGGCAAGTAGTTTTTACGAGATGCAAAGATAGGCTAAAATATCAATTTTCTTAATATGTCAAACTAGCAGTGTTGCCAGGTCAGAAAATACATCAAAACAATTTTTTTTAATTTTTTTTAAAATTTGTATCTAAAGTATAAAGATGTGTTTTTATCAAGTAATAGCTACTTTTGAAAAAAAAAATCTTGCATATTGCTGCAATAAGATAACGAATGTGCGGTAAATTTCGACTATTTTTAACTGATATTGACCAAAAATGGCTAAAATCTAAATTGGGCTGTTGCCATGGCAACGAGTAAAAGATTAACAAACTAATCTCGTTTTTCTGATATGCTACCAAAGTACTTCAACTTGGCCAGGAAAAAAAAAATAAAAAATCGGCGAGCTTTGCCACCTATCTAGATATCTATAATTAACCGAGCGACAATCACAATATCCAACTTTGTGTCAATATTGCCGGCCAGTAAAAGGATCCTATTTTTTTATATATATTAAGTAAGATTTGTACATTGTCATAAGGAAGACACAGAGAGAAAGAAAGACAGATAGAGGAGAGAGGAGACTTGTTACAAATAAATCTATATTATGTTACGGATATTATACAACAATTTTTGCATTGTCAAATTGAATGAATAGACTACTAGATACATTGAGCCAAATTGATCACAAGGAAAATAACCCAGTGACAATTAATTGGAAATAAATTAATCATATTGACCAGGTCAAAGGTCAAGAAGGGGTCAATAGGGGTCATTGAACTTTACAGGTAAAAGTTAAGACATTATCCGATTTGGACCGGGTTTGTTGCATCTTGTTTGGATTGATGAGCCAAGAAAATAAGTCAATTATTTTAATCATTTTAAGTGTCCTGCAGGAAATCGGTGCTACAAAACGTCTGATTGCCAATATAAACTCCCAGACACTCTCCTACTTCGGACATATAGCCAGGCGCACAGGTTCCTGCTTAGAAAAAAACAATTATGCAGGGTATGATTGAGGGTTCAAGGAGACGAGGCAGGCCAAGAACAAGATGGTTTAACAGAATAAAGAACTTGGTTGGTCAACCGATTCCAAATATTTACAAACTGGCTGCTGACCGCCGAAAGTGGCACGTCATCTGTAAAGTCACGAGCTGTCAGTCATGACGGAGACGTACCAACCAACCAAAGGTCAAGAAGGGATCAATAGGGGTCAAAATGTGATTTTCATTTAAAACGCTCTTGCATTTTAATGAAACGGCACAGTAACTTAAGAATCGGTCAACATATTCACGATTACCATTCCCATAAATAATTCTCCGGTTTTAATATCGAAAAAATGTTTGGGTCACCAAGGGTCAAAATGGAAATTTTCACTCCATTCATTCAAAATGATACTTGTCCGAGAGGAAATGATATGGTTGTCAGAATTGGTCAAAGGATTCCTCGTATCAATGTTCATATAGGTTGCTCCTGCACTAAAGGTGACATGTCACATGGGGTCACTAGGGGTCATTGACCTATACAGGTGTAAAATTGAAGACATTCTCCGATTTTAACTTGTTTCTTCTTGTGCGCATTGATAAGCCAAGAAAAAATTCAATCATCATAACCAGGTCAAAGGTCAAGAAGAGGTCACTAGGGATCATTTTCTTATAAAAAATCAAGGTAGCCTGGTCTTAGACCAGAACAAGATCTAGTTTGAATTATTTTAGTCTGAGGATATGTAGAGACACGGGTAGAAAGAATAGTCGAAGGCCACTCAGCGCATTTAACTTCCCACTGAGTGGGTGCGACGAACCAACAAAAACCCTTTTCTCCGAGCACTGCCGAGACATTTGTTTCGATGATTTTTTTGACAACATTTTTTTTCTTCACAAATTTTATTTTATTGAAGTGTTGAAACTCACCAAAAGTGTCACGGACATTTTGAAGACAAAACGAGACACCGACCGAGCCTACCGTCGCTTAGGAAATCACCAAATGTGCCTTTAAACCAGGAGTTTATGCTTGTAATCAATAAAAAATAACATATTGATTGTCAAGCTTGTTGTATCCATAGACTCGTCAATAAAGCGTCTATTTTTTCGAGCTCTGCATTTAGGGGACAATAGCGTTCGGTATCAAATTAATTATGGACTGACATCAAACAACGTAAATTGACAAATACTAATGTGATAT